>SJYQ01000369.1:22248-34961 GCA_006410935.1 Redunca redunca | reverse complement strand
AGATTATATAATGCATTATTTTTTTCAAATATTAATAAAACACAATGCATTTATCAATTAAAAAAAACATTTGTAGAGGGTTTCTAAGGTGCGTGGCAGTAAGCTATGCCTTGGGGTTATATGATGGCTGAGAAGCAGCCCATGCTGTTAGAAGTTGTTTGACAATGAGGGAAGCAGACATATGAATAAAAATATAATATAATATAATGAATATTCTAATTTTGACAAAATACAAAACTATTCTAATGAATTATGTACATTAATGAAGTGTGTGTGTGGAGAAGTCAGCATTATATGGGCTATGATAGCTGAGCTCACTTTAAAGGTATGGGTGATATTATACAGCAAATCCAATACAATATTGTAAAGTAATTAGCCTCCAATTAAAATAAATAAATTTATATTAAAATAAGTATAAAAAAAGAAAAAAGAAAAATAAAGGTATGGGTGATATCTCAGTGTCAGAATAGACAGAAGTGCATTGCTAAGACAAAAAGTTTTTTGCACAAAAGCATTCATTTAGAAAAGAAAGGCCTAAAACATCAGTGATATAAGGACTCAAAGAAAAATGACCAGGAATAATGCAAGTAGAATAATCTGGTATCAGACTATGAAAGGTTTTCTACATACTTTTAAAGCATTTAACCATAAGCCTATAGACATAAAGAGATAATGCATTTTTTAATGAAAAGAAGTAATAGAATAAACACGTGTTTATGAAAGTTGTATTTGTTGATAAAACAAAGGCACAGTGGAAAAACTGGAAACCTCAAAGTAAGAAGTCAACTTATAATTCTTTGAGGGCAAAACACTCCATATGTAGTCAGTGTTCAGGTAAAAGATAACAAATTCTGAAATTAGGCAATGGTTGAGTGGTTATGAGAAGAAAAGATAGATTAAAAACATTTAAATATAGAAAAATAAGAATTTTATTAACAATTTGAATGGTACTAGAATAAGGTGCAGAACAAGTGTGAAGATGAGAATAGTTTTATATAAGAAAATTTGAGGTAGAAAGTTCTAGTGGTTCATAGAAAGTATAGGTCTACAAGTGATCAGGGTGATCATCATGCATGCTGCTGCTACTGCTGCTAAGTCACTTCAGTCATGTCCAACTCTGTGCGACCCCACAGACAGCAGCCCATCAGGCTCCCCTGTCCCTGGGATTTTCTGGGCAAGAATACAGGAACAGGTTGCCGTTTCCTTCTCCAATGTATGAAAGTGAAAAGTGAAAGTGAAGTTGCTCAGTCGTGTCCAACTCTTAGTGATCCCATGGACCGCAGCCTACCAGGCTCCTCCGTCCATGGGATTTTCCAGGCGACAGTACTGGAGTGGGGTGCCATTGCCTTCTCCGAATCATCATGCATATAGTAATCAAAATACTGGGGGTAGAAAAGTTCGTCCATGGCTTTTTGGTAGCTCAGAGGTAAAGAATCCACCTGCCATTGCAAGAGACATGGATTTGATCCTCGGTCCAGGAGGATCCCACCTGCCTTGGGGTAACTAAGTCTATGTGTCACAACGATGAGCTTGTACACTGGAGCCTGGGAGCCGCAAACCACTGAGACCATTCACAGCAAGTACGGAAACCATGCACCCTACAGCTCATGCTCTGCAACAAGAGAAGCCACCACAATGAGAAGCCTGCTCACCGAAATGAAGAGCAGCCCCATCTCACTAAAACTAGAGAAAAGCTCACGCAGCAATGAAGACCCAGCAGCTGACTACGAATGAACAAATTAAATCCTATTACAAAGGAAAAGTTCACCCAGAAGATGTGTAGAGTTAATCACAGAAGGGGAAGTATGGAAATTGGGAACATGAATATTTAAGATTCAAGAAGAAAGAAGGAACTAAAAAAGTGTCGAGATATTGTAAGCACAATCAGAAAGAGAATGAGGAGTGGTGTGCAGAAACAACAAAAGAAAGGCAGTTTGAGAGAGGTCAAGGACTTCAAAAGATGCTGTAGTTTCTGCAACAATGTCAGGTTTGAAGTGAGATTGGATTTGATTTTACAGCAAAAAGAAAGAAAATATATATAATAAGAAAATGTAGATCTCTTTTTAAGAGTTTATATTTTAACTTTATGAGGGACTGACTAGATAAAAGGGTCATTTTTAGAATATGAGTAGGTGTAGCATTTCTGCTTTTTTTTTTAATTGGTAGGGGCAGAGATAATAGCAGAGATAGTTTTGCAGATAAAAGTGAAGGAACATAATTTAAGAAAGAAAGTGGTGCAGACAGAGGTGTTTCCATGTGCAGGTTCATGAAGTAGATCCATATTTTCAAGTCTGCGTGCCTATATTTAGAAGTGATTTGTAGCTCATAGAGTGGTAACTATTATCATGGGCATTAGAAGTAGACTTAAAATTGACTATACAATAAAAAGATAGTATCTTGCTTATAGTACCATAATATAAAGTCAAATCTCACATAAATGTGGTTGAGATAAATTGCTATTTGTCCATTGGACAAGCTGCAGGATGTGAATAAAGAAAAAAGTGGAAAAACAATCCTGCTATCATGGGATTAACTTTATTGTATTTTTACTCATAGCTCAAATAACTAAACATTTTTTAATATAACATAACTACAATTTATAACTATGACATTATATTTAAGTTCATTTTTTTAAAAACATATTCACGTGAGACATATTCAAAAAGGAAAAAATATCACCTCTTTCCTATCCCTATTTTCCATCCACCCATTTCTCTCCTTTGACGTAGTCAGTGTTACCAATCTTAGCTGTAGTAGTTGGGATAATGCTGCTGCTGCTAAGTCGCTTCAGTCGTGTCTGACTCTGTGACACTATAGATGGCAGCCCACCAGGCTCCCCCATCCCTGGGATTCTCCAGGCAAGAAGACTGGAGTCGGGTTGCCATTTCCTTCTCCAATGCATGAAAGTGAAAAGTGAAAGGGAAGTCGTTCAGTCGTGTCTGACTCTTAGCGACCCCATGGACTGCAGCCTACCAGGCTCCGTCCATAGGATTTTCCAGGCAAGAGTACTGGAGTGGGGTGCTGTTGGGTTCTCCAGGTTGGGATAATATATGCTCACAATAGAATAATGCTTTGAAAACACATGCAAACACACACTGATGTTATTATTATATGCATATGCTTAAGTGTCTTGCTATCTTGCTGAACGTTACATCTGAGAGAGTATGAAAGTGGTAGTCATTCAGTCATGTTTGACTCTCTGTGACTCCATGGACTGTAAACCCACCATACTCCTCTGTCCACAGAATTCTCCAGGCAAGAATACTGGAGTGGGTAGCCATTCCCTTCTCCAGAGTATCTTCCCAACACAGGGATTTAACCCTTCCTGGTCTCCTGCATTGCAGGCAGATTCTTTACCATCTGAGCCACCAGGGAAGCCCACGTTAGTGTATAGTTAGCTATCCAAACATTTTTTTTTCCATATCATATTTCTTTAAATTGTTATAACAAGGTATTTCATTAGTTCCACATGGATGGACATGTAGGCTATTTTCAGTTTGAAGCTAATGTGATAGTTTCTACAAATAATTCTGAATATATTACTTTTACTGTGTAATCTTTTAATTTTATTTGTTGTTTTCAATCTCATTTTGCTTCTTTCTTTCATATTGCTTCACTATGTTTATTAGTTCTCTTTATTCTATTTTGGGCTAATAATTCAGAAGAGGGGGTGATTTTTTCATTATTTCCTTTTGCTTGTTGCTCTTTATTTTCATCTTTTGCCTGACTGTATCATGAATAGGTCTTTTATGTCTGATTCATGCTTCTGTTAATAAAGGCACTTACTTTCTTCAGCTTTTCATAATTTCTTGGAAAAACTTTTGTCACCATTGTATTATGATGACAACTACTTTCTGTACTCTTATTTGCCATTTTTTTCTTACAATTATTTATCTTCTTTTGGGGAGAATTCCCTGGTGGTCCAAGGGGTTAGAATCCTGCACTTCTATTGAAGGAGGCATGGGTTTGATCTCTCTTTGGGGAAACTAAGGTCCCACAAGCTGCACAGCCACATAAATAAAGGTAACCTTGGATATTGGATATAATCTAATATATAATGTCATATTTATTGAAACAGGAAACAAATATATTAAAATATAATAAATATAATATTGTGATACATCTATTATAGAAGCATTCATAAATTTTTACTCATTATTAATGAGGCATACACTAATAAAGGGTTTCCCTGGTGGCTCAGCTGGTAAAAAATCCACCTGCGATGCAAGAGACCTGGGTTCAATTCCTGGGTTGGGAAGATCCCCTGGAGAAGGGAATGGCTACCCACTCCAGATTCTGGTGTAAAGAATTCCATGGACTGTACACTCAATGGGGTCGCAAAGAGGCGGACACGACTGAGCGACTTTCACGTCACTTTACGCTAATACAAATTTTTACCTTGCAACTAAATGGCTTCAACATTCATGGATTGGTTTTGCTACCCAGAGGAGTATACAATTTCTAAAGCAATTATGAGTACCCACCACAACTAGGTACACTTATAAAAGACAATTTTCAAAATTGAGTCTATAAAAATTAATCACAAACCGGTTAAATTCTCAGTCACATAGGAAAATAAAAATCAGCATTTTCCCTAAGACTCACCTAGAAAAAAAGTAACACAACACATCAAAGTAATAGCTCAAAGTTCTTAAAAATCTTGCTGCAAAAATGCTATACTGAACAAATCACTTGGATTAAGGTAAACAGTACTTCACATTTGGACAAAAATCTCTTTCAAATAAAGTGGTCTTTCTCATCAGGCCTCTGAATGCCAGTGTTATCTGCTTACAAAACAATGAAATGGACAATTTGATTTCAAGTCAGCCTTACCTTATTCTAGAGTAAGAACATATTTTTCCCCTCTTACTGGTTTGCATGTTCATGTAGTCTTTGTTGTCATTGCTGTGGTTTACTATCAGTTTTTGGAAACCTAAAAGGAAATGCTTTTCATTAAAAAAAAAAAAAAAAGCCTGGAGTTGCTTTGCTGTATGTGTGATAAGGTACTATATAAATCTAAGTTGCTGTTGTTGCTAATGGGATCTATTCTTACAAAACATCATTGTGTGAACCACGTTTTTGCTGAGGCTGCCTGGAGGAGGGAGGAAAGTGGAGATTTTACTCCTGCTTTAAAAGGAAATAATCAGTCTGCAGGTGGCTGCATAGTGGGATAAGCAAATAGGACTAAGGTAGCACATGGTTTTCTGCATAGAATTACACTGAACAAGAATGAACCAGATAAAGATCTTTTGTACAAATTGTGTTCTAAAGAGAAGCTTTGGGTTCTTAATTTTTCATGTTTATGCAGGAAAATCATGGTATTCTTAAAATTAGATTTTTCTCTATAGGAACTTCTTATTGTAATATGGAACTGGAGGAGTATATAATTTCAGCATTTCTATCCCTCCAAGTCATCTAAAGCAATTATGAGTCAGTGTTAAGATGTTACAAGCCAAAATAAATCCATGTTCTTTGATGCTGCATCATCGATCCTAAGATGAGAGTCGATTCTTTCCTATCGAAGAGTTTGTCCAAGGTTCAGAGTTAATATATGCTCTTTATTCAGCTCTAAATAGGAAATGAGCTTTTAAAAGGAGGAGTTAGGCTTAAAGCAGTGTTGAATTAGCTACAAAAAATGTTTTATTTCAGACTTTTTGTATCCCTTTATTCAGCTCAATTTTATAGTGCAGTTTAAAAATATTTGGCATACTCCATGGAATTTAGGAAATATGTTGCTTCAAGTCTGCAGCTTTACAATGAAATAAGGATAATTTCAGCGCTGTCTGATTTTCAAAGATAAATAGTTTCTTAAAAAACACTGCCAGATATCACAGCTTGCTGAGAAAAAGTGAGAGATGATGAAATTCATTTCAAAATAGCCCCTGCATGTATTTGGAATAAAGTATTAACAACAACAAAGGTGTTCACTATTGTAAGATGTTCAGCCACTTAGCTCTGGCTTCAGAGGGTCTATTCCCTGTTCTTGTCACCTACTCTAATACTGCAAGGCAGCTGAGTGGCCTCCAGAATAACCATATTGCAGGACAAAAGAAAGGAGATAGGGATGGAAGAGTTCCAATTTCAGCCCAGTGGAGCCTGTGAGCTGGTGCCAAAGATAACAAAGTAGCAAAAGCGGTATGGGACAGCTGCTCTGGCAGGGCATTACAAAGGCAAAAGAGAGAATGAGAGAGAGAAAGGGGATTCTGAAATCGACATATTTGTGGCCATGCAAGACGGGGAGAGAGGCAGAAAGAAAAGGGGAATACAGTAGGTAGAGGCTACTACTGCGAAGAAGGAGGATTGGGAATAAGGGAGAAGGGAAGAGACAGAGAAGAGAAGAAAGAGAAGTAGAAGGAATATGCAGTAAAAACAAAAGTGAGATTGGGTGGGCAAGAACATTGTAGGAGAGTGACAGAGAACAGGTTGCTAGACTAATTTAAAGGATTCTCAAAACCAAGAAATGGTCTGTAGGAAGCTGATTGCAAATTTAGTTTCCTTTCCAAGCAGTTAAAGACTGAGACAATCAGTTCTTTTGTCATAATTTCTTTCAAGGCCTTCTTGTTAAATACATTGACTCTCAAGACAACAATTACAAAACTAAGAGAATTTTCTGCTAAATTTAAAAGAATCCAACTTCATGAGGGAATATATAGAGATGCAGAGGGTTAGAGGGAGAACAGTGAGTGAGGTGTCTGTGTATGCATGGTGTGTGTGCATGTGTGTTTGTGTATATATGTGCACTTCAAAGAGTTCACTGAATATTACAGAAATGATCAATTATGAATGATTCAGTTAGTCGATAGAAAGCTAATAGGTAGATAATCTACAACTGTGGATCTCACTAAGGACAATTATTGCCCCCACTCCCCACACCCCCCACCATGGGATATTTGGAAAGCAGAGACATGACTTTGCCAACAGAGGTCCATCTAGTCAAGGCTATGGTTTTCCCAGTGGTCATGTATGGATGTGAGAGTTGGACTGTGAAGAAGGCTGAGTGCCAAAGAACTGATACTTTTGAACTGTGGTGTTGGAGAAGACTCCTGAGAGTCCCTTGGACTGCAAGGAGATCCAACCAGTCCATTCTAAAGGAGATCAGCCCTGGGTGTTCTTTGGAAGGAATGATGCTAAAGCTGAAACTCCAGTACTTTGGCCACCTCATGCGAAGAGTTGACTCATTGGAAAAGACTCTGATGCTGGGAGGGATTGGGGGCAAGAGGAAAAGGTGACGAGGGAGGATGAGATGGCTGGATGGCATCACCGACTCGATGGATGTGAGTTTGAGTGAACTCTGGGAGTTGGTGATGGACAGGGAGACCTAGCGTGCTGCGATTCATGGGGTCACAAAGAGTCGGACACGACTGACCGACTGAACTGAACTGATGGGATATTTGGCAATATCTGAATACATTTTGATTGCCATGACTGGGGGAGTACAACTAGCATCTAGAGGATAGAAGCCAGGAATATTGCTAAACATCCTGCAAGGCACAGGATGGCACAGCAAAATATTACCCAGCCCAAATTGCCAATATCACTCAAGAGCCTGAGAAACTTTTATCTACAGTTCAAGAGACCTGTGTTCATGTTGATTCAAAAGTTTGATAGCTCTTATAACTTGGCTAAGTTATTTTAGTTCTTTGTGTCTGTTTCCTCACTTGTAAACTGAGGAATAAATTTAAAAACTTTAAAGAATTTTAAGAATTAAATGAGATTTTATATATTATGAAAATCACCACCACCCTGTCACTAGATTGCTTTGTAATAGATATAATTTTTTTGCTTTGTTTTTCTTTCCATAGGGTAAGCTGGGAATGGAATAAAATAAACCAATAGAAAATAGTGTATGAAATGTGCACTGATTTTTTTTTTACTTTATATACCAAATTATAAGAGTTTGACACAATATCATAATTTTATGATACACAGGATGCCAAAAATTCTTGCACAAATAAACAAATAATAGAAATATATATACATAGGAATTAAATTAGATTTTGTTATCTAAATATATCAATAGATAAAATCTTACATTTTAAATTGGTTTAACATTTTATTCTTTTCAATTCAATGATATTTCTCATTACCAAAGTCCTAGGTTATGTTCCCTTCTACAGATACACAGTTCTTCTTTCTCATGATTTATCATATATGTGTTAATCTGTTTAAGAATACATTTTCTATTGAACTATAAGATTGTGGAAATAAATGAAGACCACGCAAATGAGAACAAGCACAAGCTATTTATTCAGAGCATGCTAAAGTTAGGGAGTCAGCCAACATCACTTACACCTGGCAGAGACTCAAAAGCAGGCAAAGAAATGAAAAATCTTTAGAGTAAAACCTAACAACAACAAAAATTGAAAGCTTCAAGTATGCCCTGATTAGAGGTGTTGGCATGGGGAAGCTGGAGGCAGGCTAACTAGAAAGGGGATGTCATAACTGATTTGTTAAAGAAGTAAATTTGGCTTCATCTAGTCTAGTCAAGGCTATGGTTTTTTCTGTGGTCATGTATGGATGTGAGAGTTGGACTGTGAAGAAAGCTGAGCACTGAAGAATTGATGCTTTTGAACTGTGGTGTTGGAGAAGACTGTTGAGAGTCCCTTGGACTGCAAGGAGATCCAACCAATCCATTCTGAACATCAGCCCTGGGATTTCTTGGAAGGAATGATGCTAAAGCTGAAACTCAGTACTTTGGCCACCTCATGCGAAGAGTTGACTCATTGGAAAAGACTCTGATGCTGGGAGAGACTTGGGGCAGGAGGAGAAGGGGACGACAGAGGATGAGATGGCTGGATTGCATCACTGACTCAATGGATGTGAATCTGAGTGAACTCCAGGAGTTGGTGATGGACAAGGAGGCCTGGCGTCTGGGGTCACAAAGAGTCGGCACAACTGAGCAACTGAACTGAACTGAACTGAGTTGGTCCTAAATTAGAAGAGACATCAAAATTTAGGGAAAGTTATCAGTTATTGATCCAATGAATCCTGACCGTTTGGGGCCAAAGTGTAGAGAGGTTGTGGTTTGCGTTCTGGAGCTGGTGCTGTGGGTTGTGAGTCAGAGTTCTATTTTAATATATTGTCTGGCTCTTGTCCATTTGTATATGCAGTCACACAAGTTCCTCAAAGATAAATGCCAGGTCTACCTAGTTATGTTTCCAAAGCTGAGCCGAGAAAGTGAAAAAGAACAATGAATGAAGAAAGCAAAGAAATGCCCAACAATGAGGGAAGGACTTATATTCTAGTTTCCATTCTTGTTTCTTTACTCATTTTGGAGATCTCTAATAGAATACCTTGTATTAAAACAGAAGAATAAAATAAAAGCAGGTCCTCTCATTTCCAAATAAATAACATGGAGCCAGGGGAAAAGCATTCATTTTACTCACACAGATTCGTTGAATATTAATACGGATTAGATCCTATGCCTGCAGGGAGTTCAAGTTTCACTGAGGAACATAAAGTCATAAAGACAATTATAGACTTCTGCTCCTGGACATGACAGAATAATGGACTAGATTTATTCTCTTGCTTCCGAGAATTTTAAAAATGGACAACATGTATGAAATGGATTTCAATCATTAGACAATAGGTAACTCAACAAGAGATGATAAGAGAAGGGCACAGACAGGGCAAGAACTACAACTGGTCCTGGAGAGAGTATTAGCCGTAGACTGTGAAGGGAAGACCCCAAACAGGACCCAGAGATCTTCATAAGTTGAGGAGACAGAATTTATACCAAGTGATCCTTCAAATCTTCAGCTGAGCACTGGTCAGCAAGAGCTACAAGGAAATCACCTAAAGCTGAGGAAAGAACCACAAGACATAAAACTCAAATGATCATCAGAGTTCAAACAGGGGTTGGGAATAGTTTGTGTTCTCACTATCCAGAGTCAAGAGGATTCACAGTTCATACAGGATGGAATAGAACATCCAAAAAATAGTAGTTATGACCAAAATACAAACTATCAAGGAACAAAAGGAATATATTGGACTTCATCACAGGTTAGTGGTTTAGTTGTTAAAATGTGTCTGCCTCTTGGCAACCCCATGGACTATAGCCTGCCAAGCTCCCCAGTTCATGGGATTTCCTAGGCAAGAATACTGGAATGGGTTGTCATTTCCTTAAAATATTTTCAAATTATTCTGTTAAGAAAATGAAAAGACAAACCATAGACTTAGAGAAAATGTTTACAAAAACATTAGTACATCTTACTAAGAATCTGTAAGATCCCAAGTGGCACAGTGATAAAGAATTTGCCTGCCAATTCAGGAGAGCAGGAGACCTGGATTTGATCCCCTGGAGTAGAAAATGGCAACCCACTCCAGTATTCTTGCCTGGAAAACTTCATGGAGTGAGCAGTTTGGTGGGCTACCATCCGTGGGGTCGCAAAGAGTCAGACACAGCTGAGCAACTGAGCACACATGCAAGTAATTCTTACAGTGCAATAATAAGAGACAGTCTCCCTCCACAATGGGCAGTTTAAGCAATCTACTAGAGAAGATACATGAACATCAAGTGTGGGGGGGTGTGGCGGGTAGGGGATGTTAGTCGCTAAGTCATTTCTGACTGTGACCCCATGGACTGTAGCCCACCAGATTCCTCTGTCCATGGGATTCTCCAGGCAAGAATAATGGAGTGGAGTGCCATTCGCTTCTCCAGGGGATCTTCTTGACCCAGGGCTCAAACCCAGGTCTCCTGAATTGCAGGCAGATTCTTTACCATCCGAGCTACAGGGCAAATGAGCACATGTAAAAGTGTTCAATACCTTTTGTCATTCAGTTCAGTTCAGTTGCTCAGTCATGTCCAACTCTTTGTGACCCCATGAATCTCAGCACACCAGGCCTCCCCGTCCATCACCAACTCCCAGAGTTTACTCAAACTCATATCCATCGAGTCGGTGATGCCATGCAACCATCTCATCCTCTACCGTCCCCTTCTCCTACTGCCCCCAATCCCTCCCAGTATCAAAATCTTTTCCAATGAGTCAACTCTTCGCATGAGGTGGCCCAAGTACTGGAGTTTCAGCTTAAGCATCAGTCCTTCCAATGAACACCCAGGATTGATCTCCTTTAGGATGGACTGGTTGGATCTCCTTGCAGTCCAAGGGACTCAAGAATCTTCTCCAACACCACAGTTCAAAAGCATCAATTCTTCGGTGCTCAGCTTTCTTCACAGTTCAACTCTCACATCCATACATGACCCCTGGAAAAACCATATCCTTGACTAAATGGACCTTTGTTGGCAAAGTAATGTCTCTGCTTTTGAATATGTTATCTAGGTTGGTCATAACTTTCCTTCTAAGGAGTAAGTGTCTTTTAATTTCATGGCTGCATTCACCATCTGCAGTGATTTTGGAGCCCCCCAAAATAAAGTCTAACACTGCTTCCACTGTTTCCCCATCTATTTGTCATGAAGTGATGTGACCAGATGCCATGATCTTAGTTTTCTGAATGTTGAGCTTTAAGCCAACTTTTTCACTTTCCTCTTTTACTCTCATCAAGAGGCTCTTTAGCTGCTCTTCACTTTCTGCCATAAGGGTGGTGTCACCTGCATATCTGAGGTTACTGATATTTCTCCCAGCAGTCTTGATTCCAGTTTGTGCTTCTTCCATTATGAAAATGCAAATCGAACCACAACTAGATACCACTACTCACCTATTACAATGGCTAATAAGTGCTCACTCATCTATATCTATATCTATATCTACTTTGTTGAAAACAATAGAGACTTTTACATGTCAAAGATTAATTTGTCACTCTCTCTATTAGTATATATGCATATCTCTATTTATCTATCATATCATAAAACTGGGCCAATTAATTAGATCATGAAAATGAAAGCCTTTTCTGAAGTCACCTAAAAATATTAGGCAAGGGTGTTTGGTTAGCCTTTGCTTTTCCAGTTAATTGCTGTAATTGTCACATTCCGTGCACAGACATTTTTAAAACGGGGAAGAGTCAGTGCACTGCTGTCATCTCATGTCCTCTTACAGGTTTCACTTGGTACTTCCTCCCTATCGTTGATACTACAACCTTTTATTTGCTATGTTGGATTAATAGTTCTGTTCCAATAACAAACTAAAGTGTTCTCCAGGCAACTTCAATAGCCTAAGGAAAACATAGTCTAGGAAACCTATTTTCTGACACTCGTGTATACTTGCCCATACACAGTGATGGAAAAAGTGTCACAGTATATAGATCTGCTAGTGACACATTCCCAGCCAGGTCTGTTTCCCTAGTCACGACATCACTCAGCAACTCAGAACAAAGAATTTGCTGATGGCATCTTCTGCATATAGACACAAATCCAACTTTAAACACATTTTCTGAAAATAAAAATGACACAAATGGTCTAAGATTCCATACATGATTGAAAACCCTTGAAAAATAGTAAGAAATAAAGGATAACTCACTCAAATTATACTCCCTGATGTCAACTTGTCTGAGCTAACAAGATGCTTTCTATTAACTATAGTCTGTTGTCGTCTCATGCTCTGAAATCATCCACAAAATCAAAGAGATGCCAGAAAAAGACATCAAATGAAATTCTAAAAAGGAGATATTCACTGAATTGATAAGAATCAAGCTAGGCAACTCTGTAACATATATGATGGGAGATTTGAACACAATGATAATAGAATCCAGTGACAATAACTGATTAAAGTAAACAAGTTAATATTTTCAGAATAATTTGTTTAGCAATGCTACACAAA
>SJYQ01000369.1:8933-22169 GCA_006410935.1 Redunca redunca | reverse complement strand
GCTACACAAATCTCTGAGCTAGAAAAGACAAAGCATCTTCATAATCTAATTACTTCAAAAATTCTATTAATGTAACAATTCAATCTCATTGTTTGCATGGTATCATTACTGAGAGCTTCAGTTGCCATAGCAGCAAAAGTATTAGAGAAAGTATCTGTTCATTTTCATAAAAAACTTTTTGGGGGTTTTTATAGAAATGAAATATTGTGATTGAATAAAAATGGTTGCTATAATATTTTAATATGAAAAAGAAATAGTCTATAAACAATCCCAAGAATATAACCTAAGTAGTTGTTTGATATTTATAGTGGGATAAAACATTAAAAATCTTATGATAAGATCTATAATGCAAAATATCAAACAAAGCAAAACTGTAGTATCATTTGCAATCATTTCTGGTCTTTTGGTTTANGATTGGATGACATCACCAACTCAATGGAGATGAGTTTGATGGACAGGGAAGCCAGGTGTGCTGCAGTCTATGGGGTCACAAAGAATCGGATACGACTGAGTGACCGAACTGAATTTAAACTTTAACTTATAAATTTCTTTGGTTCCATTAACAACAATAAGAAATTGGCTTGGCATTTCTAATTATTAGGAAATTAACGAATCATTTTAGTATTATGGTGTTATATAGAAACGGTTACTTTTGACAGCTACTTTTTACAGCTGTACTTTTACAGTTGTACTTTTGACAGCTACTTTTTTACAAGTGGCTGACAACATTGATGGATTTTATGCATTCTTATAATGGTAAGTAGCATGTTATTTTAGGAGAAGGCAATGGCACCCCACTCCAGTACTCTTGCCTGGAAAATCCGATGGATGGAGGAGCCTGGTATGCTGCAGTCCATGGGATCTTGAAGAGTCGGATACGACTGAGCAACTTCCCTTTCAATTTTCACTTTCATGCATTGGAGAAGGAAATGGCAATCCACTCCAGTGTTCTTGCCTGGAGAATCCCAGGGACGGGGGAGCCTGGTGGGCTGCTGTCTCTGGGGTCGCACAGAGTCAGACACTACTGAAGCGACTTAGCAGCAGCAGCAGCAGCAAATAGAAATCATATCTTGTCATACATTAACAATCTCAATAATTCCCTTAAATTTTCATTTAGCCACTCTCTCATTTTAATTAACTTTGCTAAAATTACTTATGTAGGGATTAAAAATGTCTGATGGCTATTTTGAAGAGCATTCACATTCAAGAGAAAGAAGTTGATATCATTAATATTGTTGTGAGCGCTGCAAATATATATTTTTCCTAGAATGATAGGCTTCTATATATTATGCTATGTATTCATTTCCCCTCTGAATCTATTACATGGTTTATCCTACATAAAATGAAGAATGTATTCCTAAACCCAAGAACATGTGAGTTTTTCTACCATTGGGCTAACTTACGTTTTTTAATTATTTTGCAATCATTGAACTGTTTGTTGACTGGAATTATGTGATTGTATATTTTTGACATTCCAGTTGACAGTAAAAGTAAGTTTAAGTTTTGATTTCACCCCTCCATATACACCTATTAAATATAAGAAAATGAAACAAGTGAAATTATAAGAAAATAAGAAGCACATCCCACAGATTTTCCTTAACTAAGGTCTGTCTTGTTATAGGAGATATAAATGCAGAACAGAAAAGCTATCAGTGTTAAAGAAGGGTTTTATAAAGGATTTTCAAAAAGCTTATACCTCTCTCATAGCCAGAATATTACCAGACTATAAATGGGAGGTAATGAAATCAAGGGATTATGAGATGTAAAATGCAAATATTTACGATTTCTTCTTTGCTGAGGTGATGAATCAGCAATTCAGCCCTAAGTTTTAGCTCAGGTTCTACAGCTAAGCTAAAGCAGTCTCCAATCCAATTTTATATCTATGTAGAATTCCTTTCAAATAGCAGTGGTGATCATGCAGTTAATCTTCAATGTTCAGCCAGTATGTCACACATACTTTTGAGGATACAAGTTTCAATGCAACTATTTTTTTAATTTTATTTTTTTTACTTTACAATACTATATTGTTTTTGCCATACATTGACATGAATCCACCACATGCGTACATGAGTTCCCAACCCTGAACCCCCCTCTTACCACCCTCCCCATATCATCTCTCTGGGTCATCCCAGTGTACCAGCCCCAAGCATCTTGTATCGTGTATCCTGTATCGAACCTAGACTGGCGATTCGTTTCTTACATGATAGTATACATGTTTCAATGCCATTCTCCCAAATCATCCCACCCTCTCCCTCTCCCACAGAGTTCAAAAGTCTGTTCTTTACATCTGTGTCTCTTTTGCTGTTTCGCATATAGGGTTATCATTACCATCTTTCTAAATTCCATATATATGTGTTAGTATACTGTATTGGTGTTTTTCTTTCTGGCTTACTTCACTCTGTATAATCAGCTCCAGTTTCATCCACCTCATTAGAACTGATTCAAATGTATTATTTTCAGTGCAACTTTTAAAAACAGCCCCTTCAATTATCCAGTAACATCTTACATGATGTAACATGACTTATCCAGATATACTCAGAAGATTTAGGGGAAAACAACAGGGAATTATGGTGTCTAGAAATTATATATATATATAATATATATAATTGCCATACCAAACAACTCCACACTTGGATAGTCAAGCAAAGTATTATACACTAATTGAGCAGGAAATAAAATGACATAAAGCTCTTATATGTTCTAAAATCCCAAATTGCTGACAGAGGCAATAAGTGCCAAAACTTTGGCAATAATTCCAAAAATATAAGCAAATTCAAGGGCATCAACAGGTAATTTGAGACAATCAAGCTATATCTCAATTTTGCATCTTTTTTCTCATCATGTCTTATTCCTCCAATCAAATCTCATGAGTAATTTGAGTCTAATCTAATGCAACCCTGATTTCTCATGTTTAGGACATTATAAAGTGTCTATTGTCTAGTCTGTACTTTACTCAGACTGAAAAACCAGGGGCTTATCCATTTTTACTCACATTTATTGTTTATCCATTTTTACCAATTGTATTATGTGTCATATTAGAAGCAGAAATATGAAAAAATGTCGTCATTTCTTTC
Source organism: Redunca redunca (assembly GCA_006410935.1). Taxonomy (NCBI): domain Eukaryota; kingdom Metazoa; phylum Chordata; class Mammalia; order Artiodactyla; family Bovidae; genus Redunca; species Redunca redunca. Next base: position 19,095 of record SJYQ01000369.1, on the reverse strand, counting down.
CTTGCACCTGAATTTAAAGATAAGACATATTTGAATTAAAATGTTTTATTTGGCTTAGTCTTTGTTGTATACCTGTTCAACTATAAAGAAATTAAAAGTAACATGAGAATTTGAATAAGGTGAAAATGAACATATGCTTATTAGATTAGTCAGGGTGTAAGTAGAAAACAGAAACCATTTCAGTTGTTTTAACAAATATGACTTAATAGAAATAATTGTTAACTAGGCATTGAAAACTGACAGGACAAAATGGGCACAAAGAACAGCACACTGCGGGTGTCACATGGCAGCAACCGCAGGGAGCGGAACCATCCCTCTGGGAGAACAAACAGAGGAGATTATAATTTTCAAAACTCACAGGTGTAGAGGAAGGTTGCCCTAGAGTTGAAATTCAGACCTTGGAGAAAGAGCCTGCGATTGGTACCTCTGAGATCAGAGGGATGCCCTGTGGGTCTGATACACAGACCTGGGAGGAACATGCATCAGGCTTTTGATACTGATGTCATTAAGAGACTCAAGCCTAGTTTGGTTAGTTCTAGAGAGGAGAATGTAAGCTGGAATCAGTTGCCACTGGGACGAAGAGTTGGTGGGTGTTATTGATGAGAACAGAAAGCCATTAAGAAGCACACAATCAGAGCAAGCCCTTTTCCCACTGCTGTACAATCTTTCTGGTGCTCTCTGTTGGCAGGGCCTAATTGTTTTTTGTTGTTCAGTCGCTAAGTCATGTCTAACTCTTTGTGACTGCATGGATGGCAGCATGCCAGGCTCCTCTGTTACACTGTCTCCCAGAGTTTGCTCAAATTCATGTTCAAAATAACAAAGATGTCTCACCATTTATTTTTATCATTGTGCTGGAAGGTTTGGCCAGTGTCATACATAAAGAAAAAAGAAGTAAAAGTCACAAAAGTTGGAAAAAAAAAGATGTGAACACTTCTTTTTCACAAATAATGTGTTTTTCCATATAGGAAATTCAGTGGGGTATGCAAAAATAAAGGTATGGTAACTACTATGAAAGTTTATCAAGGTTTCAGAACACAAGATCAATATATAAAAGTAAACTGCATTCCTATGACTCAACAGTTAAAATGGAAATTAAAATTTAACAAGCAGTAGGTATTGCAGTAGCATAAAATAATATAAAACTTTTAGGGATAAATCTGACCAAAATCCCACAAAACTTGTAAACTGAAAATTAGAAAGCATTACTGAGAGGAATGGAAGAAGACCTAAATAAATGGAGATACATAGTTTGTTATTGCCTGAGGAATTCAATATGGGTAAAATATCAATTTTCCCCAAATTGATCTTTAGCTTCATTGCACTTCAGTCAGAATTTCCACAAGTCCTTTTGTGGAAATTGACAAGTTGATGCTAAAATTAATCTGGCAATACAAAGAAGAGCCAAAACAACTTCAAAATGAAAAAAGTTGGTTACAAAACTAAACTTGACTTTGTTGTTGGTTAGTTGCTAAGTTGTGTACAACTCTTCTGTGATCCCATGGACTATAGCCCTCCAGGCTCCTCCGTCCATGGGATTTCCTAGGCAAGAATACTGGAGTAGATTGCCATTTCCTTCTCCAGGGAAGTTTCCCAGCCCAGGGACGGAACCCACATCTCTTTTGTCTCCTGCATTGTCAGGCAGATTCTTAACCACAGAGCTTATATTACCAAAAGCATAGAACTGGGATCAAAACTGAAAAATAGATCAAGAGAACCACCAAGGAATAGGTGGTCCAGAAACAAACAGTCTCATAAGTTGACACCAGATTTTTGACAAAGGTGCAAAGTTAATTTGGTGAAGAAAGAACAAATTTTTAACTCTATTGGTGTTGGAACAACTGAATATCCTTATGCTTAATAAGCAAATTTTGATTTTTTTTCCCTTTAACAATGGGAAAATAATTCAAAGTGAGCTACAGTTCTAAACGTAAAACCCAAAACTATAAAATTCCAGTAGGATTATTATTGCTGTTGTTGTTTTTTGTTAAGCAAAGATGTCTTAGATAAAATCCAAAGCCTGACATTTAAAAACAATTTTTGAAAAAATGGACTTCTAAAATTATCTGTATATTTTGGCCCACCTAAAAACACTTCTGAGAGAACTTTAAAAAGCCACAGACTTGGAGGAAATATTTGTAAATTGGGCTTCCCCAGTGACTCAGACAGTAAGGAACCTGCCTACAGTGTGGGAGACCCAGTTTCAATCCTTGGGTTGGGAAGATCCCCCTGGAGAAGGGAATGGCTATCCACTCCAGTATTTGTAAATTATATATCTGATAAAGTATTTGTCTCCAGAATATGTAAAGAACCCTTAAATTCAATAATAAGTAAATGAACAAACATTATAAGAATGAAACAAAAATATGTGACTAGATACTTCCACAAAGAGATCTCTCATCTGGAAGTAAACATACTGATTTTTGAGACAAAAATTTTAGAGAGGTATATACATGACATCTAAGAACTACATGTCAGGTTTCAAAGAAAATGTGTGAGAAAAATGTTATGATAATGAAAGCATGTGACAACCTAGAGGGGTGGCAGATGGGAGGGGGTTTCAGGAGGGTGGGGACATATGTTTACCTGATTTGTGTTGACGTGTAACAGAGGCCAACACAATATTGCAGAGAAATCGTCCTCCAATAACAGGATTTTGTTCTATACTTCTCAATACTGTACAATTGTAATCTTTGGTAATTAAAAACATATAAAGTGGATTCCATTTAAAGAAAAGAGAATGAAATGAGGTGAAAATTATGCCTTTAGATAAATCAGTAAAAGTGCTAAATATTTCAAATAAATTTAAAAATCACTGTGGTATATATACTGTATGAGTTTTCAAAGTCTTATAAATTTGCATGTCAGAATATTTCCTATATATGCAAGGCAAATATTTTGTGATGATTATGATAACAATGATGATCATACTGAGGTCAAGAATTCTGACAGAATTCCATGAAGTGTCAAGATGTCTGAGACACCTCTTGTTAAAGGTTGTTGATTCTGAATGCTCTAAGTTAATTTTTCTCCACATCATCTGCTTATATCTGGATCAGAATCACACAGCGTGTCTATTTAATATCTACCCTTATCAGCTCCAGATAAAATCCTCCCCTCCTATGGCAGGCTGTTTATGATTTTCTATTTGGTATTACCAGCCTCACCACTTAAGTCTGCAACATACTTGATGATGCTCAACAAATATGTGTTTCTTAATAAACACTCTTTCATTTATATATCACAAATTTCTTTTCTAGTAGGCATTTTGCAATGGGAATTCAATCTGATGAAGAATTGTATTTCAGAACTTTTTTATGTACTTTACCATTGAAACCTACATTGTGTATAGTAGATATGCATATAGTAGTGTATGGTGTGTGTGTGTGTGTGTGTGTGTGTGTGTGTGTAGATGTATAGTGTATAGGCTTCCCTGGTGGCTCAGACTGTAAATCATCTGCTTGCAATGTAGGAGACCTGGGTTCCATCCCTGGGTGGGGAAGATCCCCTGGAGAAGGAAATGGCAACCCACTCCAGTACTCTTGCCTGGAAAATTCCATGGAGAGTGGAGCCTTGTAGGCTACAGTCCATGGGGTTGCAAAGAGTCTGACATGACTGAGCGACTTCACTTCACTTCACTAGAGTGTATAGTAGATATATACCAGAATCAAAGGAAGTAAAAATCTGACTCAAAGTATCTTAGAAGCATTTTGCATTCAGTTCAGTTCGGTTGAGTCACTCAGTCATGCCTGACTCTTTGTGATCCCAAAAACCACACCACGCCAGGTCAGGTCTCCCAGTCCATCACCAACTCCTGGAGTCCACCCAAACCCATGTCCATTAAGTTGGTGATGCCATCCAACCATCTCATCCTCTGTCGTCCCCTTCTCCTCCTGCTCTCAACCTTTCCCAGCATCAGGGTCTTTGCAAATGAGTCAGCTCTTCGCATTAGGTGGCCAAAGTATTGGAGTTTCAGTTTCAACATCAGTCCTACCAATGAACATTCAGGACTGATCTCCTTTAGGATGGACTGGTTGGATCTCCTTGCAGTCCAAGGGACTCTCAAGAGTCTTCTCCAACACCACAGTTCAAAAGCATCAATTCTTTGGCACTCAGCTTTCTTCACAGTCCAAATCTCACATCCATACACGACCACTGGGAAACCCATAGCCTTGACTAGATGGACTTTGTTGGCAAAGTAATGTCTCTGCTTTTCAATATCCTGTCTAGGTTGGTCATAACTTTTCTTCCAAGGAGTAAGTGTCTTAATTTCATGGCTGCAGTCACCATCTGCAGTGATTTTGGAGCCCAGAAAAATAAAGTCATCCACCGTTTGCCCATCTATTTGCCATGAAGTGATGGGACCGGATGCCATGATCTTCGTTTTCTGAATGTTGAGCTTTAAGCCAACTTTTTCACTCTCCTCTTTCACTTTCATCAAGAGGCTTTTTAGTTCTTCTTCACTTTCTGCCATAAGGGTGGTGTCATCTGCATATCTGAGGCTATTGATATTTCTTCCGGCAATCTTGATTCCAGTTTGTGCTTCTTCCAGTCCAGCGTTTCTCATGATGTACTCTGCATAGAAGTTAAATAAGCAGGGTGACAATATACAGCCTTGACATACTCCTTTTCCTACTGGGTTGCCACTATTTCTGAAAGCCCAATATAGCCCACTACATTTTATCAAGTTTTAGCATATTTTAGAGTTATATTCCCATAAAGTCATCAGGATAATAACAATAATTAGCATATCCATCACTCCCAAATGTTCTTTCATGGCCTTTTGCAATTCCCATCTCCTCTTTCTCCACCCTAGTTTCATAGGAAGCCATTTACTTATTTTCTGTCATTATAAATTACTTTGCATGTTTAGGTGGCTCAGTGGGCCTGCCAATGAAGGAGATATGGGTTCAATCCCTGGGTTGGGAAGATTCCTGGAGAAGGAAATGGCAACCCACTCCAGTACTCTTGCCTGGAAAATCTCAACAGAGAAGCCTAGTGGGCTACTGTCCACGGGGTTGCAAAAGAGTTGTACATGTTTAGTGACTAAACAACAACATATATGTATGTATACAGATAATTTTATATAAATGACATGATAGTCTGTTTTCACTTTTCAGTCTGACTTACTTCAATCCTCAAAATTGATAGACATTCACCATGCTATTGTGTGTATCAATGGTTCATTTATTTTTATTGCTGAGCAGATTTCATTGATTGGATAGGTCACTTTTTTAGTTTATTTATCTGTTGATTTTTTTTTTTTTAATTCTGACTAACACAAAGAAAGCTACTGCAGACATTATGTACAAGTCTTTATTTGAACATATGAATTCTTTTATTTTGGGTTGAAAAACTAAGAGTAGAATGTCTGAGCCATTTGGTAGGTTTACCTTTGCCTATTTAAGAAGCTGCCACAAGACGTTCGTACCGTTATATAAATGGTATATTATATAAACAATTGTACCATTTATGTTCCCTTCAGAAATTATATGAGAATACAGTCCAGTTCTTCCAGATAGTCATCAGTACTTGGTATAATGGATTGCACATTCATATAAGCACCCAAAATTCATATGTTGAAACCCTCTCTCCAACATGATGGTTTTAGAAGGTTGGGCCTTTGGAAGACTCGACTCTCATGAATGGGATTAGTTCCTTAACAAAAAGGATCCGAGAGAGCTCTCTTGCCCTCTTTTTATCATGTGAGGATACAAGAAGTCAGCAGTGTGCAACTCAGAAGAGGGCTTCCATTAGAACCAGACCATGCTGAAATTCTGATCTCAGCCTCCAGAATAATGAGAAAAAAATTTCTATTTTCCATGCACCATCTGGTCTATGGTTCTTTGTTATAGCAGTCCAAGCTAAGACAATCTGTTTAGTCAGTCTTCAGTTTCCTCCTTTCTAATGTGTGTAACAGAGTCCAGTTATGAATTTAATTTCCATTTCCTTAATTATTAATGATCTTGAACATATTTTATATGCTTATATATGTACATATATATTCATCAGTCTTGAAATTGAAATATCACATCTATTCATATGAATTCTATTTTATTCCTTGTATGGAAAGAAGTTTGGACCAGCCTATCTTTATGCTTCTTCCTACACTGTGACAATAATGCACATGTAAAAGAAGAAACTAGAATGAATACCAGCAATGTGCTCCCCCGCCCCTCATTCCTCCTTTTTTCTCCCCAAGCCCATCACATACATGCTAGAACATATACCTCTTCAATCACTCTGTAACCAGTCTGTCACTTTGAAAACTCAGTGTCGTTCCCCTGCTTTGCAGCACTATTCACACCCTGTCTAAGTCAATCATAGAGTATCATGCAGTCTACAACGCAGCATTCCTTACATCTGTCAAAAGAACAAGAAAAAAACAGGAATGACCTAGTTAAGGTCAAAATCATTCAAAATCACTTGCACTGCATTTTCATTAAAGTCCTGTTGGAACGTGTAGAACCAAGTGAGTCTGAGGGGGAGAAAAGCTTCCTGTTCACTCCCAAACTGTGTCATGTTTAGGAGTGAAAAGAAATATTTTACTTTTTTCCTACAGCTTATAGGAAAGGATTTGAAGATAAGAATTCAACATCTACAAACGAAAATCTTTTTCTAAGACAGCATATAATTCTATGTATATCTATTAAGTGAAACAATTACGGCAAAGACAGACATCTGGTGGTGTCATTTATCTGAAAAGCATCATTTAAAAGATTAGTTGCATTTCCCTGTAGCGAATTTAAATGAGCATTCTATAAAGTGGTTAGAGATAGAACACATAAATTTGTGAATAAAAGTTTTGAAATTGTTAAAACAACAGCACTTCTATTTTTTTAGTGAAATGTTATTTAAATGGTTAGCATCTATGATATTCAAAATGATTTTGAATAGATAGAAACTAGTCATATCAAGCAGATTCACAGGTTGTATCTCTCAGTTCCACTAAAAAGTGATTTTTCTTTCAGTCTTCTCATCCCTTTGTGTTGGTAACTATAGAATTTCTACGTCCCAAAAGAAGAGTCCTACCTCCAAATATTTTCATTTATGTTTTCAAGATTTTTGTAAAAATCCTCTATTAGTAAAGTTTCCTATAACAGATACCATAATAAGATAAGGTTTATGCATTTATTACCTTAACTAGGCCACCATTGCCAGGACAAAATAATCTAAGTACAGCTAAGTAAATAAAATAATAAATTTCATTTTAAATAATTGAATTGGTTGATGCTATAATCTGTTTCTAGCATTTTGTGAGGACAATACATGGTCAAGAATATTTGATTAATGCTCTGCTTCTTTTCCAAAAGAAAAAAATATATATATACATATATTTATATATTATATATACATATATATATATATAACATACGTATCATGTAAATTGGGCTTCCCAGATGGTGCTAGTGGTAAAGAATTGGCCTGCTAATGTAGGAGGTGTAAGAGACCCAGGTTCAATCCTGGCTCAGGAAGATCCCCTGGAGAAGGGAATGGCCACCCACTCCAGTATTCTTGCCTGGAGAATCCCACAAACAGAAGAGCCTGGCAGACTACAGTCCACAGGGTCGCAAAGAGTCAGACATGACTGAAGTGACCAAGCACACATCATGTACACCTAATGTTGATATAATCTCAGGAGTATGAAATGTGGGTCCATGGAAGCCATGTAAAGTAGCCCCAGGACTGCCACATCCAGATGTGTAAATTATGCCCTATAGAAGGGTACGGAGATGTGGAAGTGATGAAGTGTATGCGGGTATGGAAGGAGGAAGATAGGACTAAAATCTAGCTTGCTCTCAGCTCACTAACTCTTTAGGATAACAATGTTTGTAATAAAAATTTACTCTCTAATTCACACAAAATCTCAGTAGATGCTATACGATGTCATAACTACTTCTATAATAATTTTCTTAATCATAAAGTTTTTCTCATTCACTCATTAGCTTAACATCATATCTTGACCCAGGTAAGATTTTAGCTTATATAAACCATCAAGATAGAGCTGATTTTACATTCTTCAAGGTCACTTCCATGTTTATTTTAGTTCTGTTATTATAGCAGAGTAATTAGTCTATGGAATAAATAATAAACTGTCTTTGAATTAGAGTAACTTGTGTGTGTATGTGTGTGTGTGTAATGCAATTCAAACCAAAGTCCTCTATATTCTGTGAAACCTAGATCTCTTCTTTGTGATATTTAAGGTACTCATTGTTTATCTAATAATTTGTATCGTATTCTTAATCTAGCATGTCCTACATCTTGAATGCTGCTGCTGCTGCTGCTAAGTTGCTTCAGTCGTGTCCGACTCTGTGCGAGACCCCAGAGACAGCAGCCCACCAGGCTCCCCCGTCCCTGGGATTCTCCAGGCAAGGACACTAGAGTAGGTTGTCATTTCCTTCTCCAATGCATGAAAGTAAATAAGAAATTTCAACCTATTTATTCAACATATTTGCCATAAATTCTAAAATCACTGAACTTACCCTTCTGGATTTCTCTCCCTGTTTTCAAATTATTGCAATTATGATTTAAAACATTGCAGTAAACAGATTAAGTTTATTCATTTCAACACGAACATATTTCACCCAGTTCCATTTGACTAGGTCCATGAGATACTGGGTAATAGAAATGGAATATGAAAGTAATTACCATTGGGGAAGTTTTGCTTTTATATTACACAACATAGTAGTCCATAAATGTAATTCTCTTGCTACTGATTAAAAAAAAACAACTTTTGACATAACAAAAATTCATGAACAAATTTTGTATAAAAATATTTGGTTTATTTCTGGGCTTTAAAAATCTCAATGAATCAATTTGTGTCCAAATATTAGGCAAAACTATCTAATATATATGTCATCCAAATGGAAAGCAGTCTATCAAAAGTAAAGAATAAAAATCAGAATACAATTAAAAGGAAATGATTAACAGCATGTGAAGTTACAGACTTAACACCTACTGCAATAAAATTAGTATATTGCCTATTTCTGTAAAGACATTGTGCTACAAAATTTTAGGTGAGTTAATAATATGAGAAAGAATGGTAATTCTTTGATTTTTTCTTCTCTTTATACTGCCATCATCCTTTCAATTTAAGTGTCCTTTAGAGCTGCATCCTCTGTTTTCTGTTTGTAAAATGCTTTTTAACAGGTATACGTTGATGTTGCCACCCAACCTCTAGTCACTCTATGTTGTCATATCACCTTAAGCATTCTCTGAGAAATGCTTTCTTCCTCACTCTCTGGCTACATGTACTGAGAGAATGATAATAAGACATGAGACTTCTGGGATGCAACTAGAGCAGTGCTTCAAGATAAATTCTTAGCTTTAAGCGTATGCCTGTAAAAAACAAACAAACAAACAAAAAGGTGTTAGAGACCTAAGGTCTCTAGGACCAAAGCGTCTAGCTTAATGTGATAGAAAAACAAATGCAAAATCAATTTCAAAGAAAAGAGAAGTGATCAAATAACAAAGAGTAAAAATCAAGGAAATACAAAATTGGCTTTAAAATCAATACAGTTAACTTGGTTGTTTGACAAGAAAAAAATAGAAAAAAAACACAAACTGCGAGTATGGAATTAAGTAGATAATTTGATCATCTTATAGCAAAGAGATGGTAATAAACTTAACATTTTACATTAAATACATCTTTCGAAAAGTAAGATTTACCAAAAAAGGTACAAAATATAATAGGAAATTTGAATATTTAAAATTTTTATCTAGTATTGGTATTGTTTGCCTCAAGTAAGTTTCACAGAGAAAATTATTCATGTCAGTTTTACATATGAGATCTTACCAACATTTGAGGAAAAACTTATACCAGTCTTACACAGATTTTTTCAAAAGAGAGACAAGTTGGAAACACTTTGCATTCTTTTTAATACAAGCAGTGAGATGATATTAACACCAAAATTTTGCAAACACTATAAGTAAGGACAACTGGAAAACAATTTATCACATAAATAAAAATTAAGAATTCTAATGTAAAATATCAGCAAATCAAATCTAGAAATATATAAAATAAAATTCATCAAAACTCACTTGTGTTTTACTCCAGGAATGCGAGGGTGGTTTAACATTTAAAAATTAATCAGTGTTATTCATCACAAAAATGCATTGAAAGAGAAAAATCATGTGATTGGATTGTCTAAGTAAATGGGAAAAA
>SJYQ01000367.1:99969-113770 GCA_006410935.1 Redunca redunca | reverse complement strand
AAAAAAATAGTCTGACACTGTTTCTACTGTTTCCCCATCTATTTCCCACGAAGTGATGGGACTAGATGCCATGATCTTCGTTTTCTGAATGGTGAGCTTTAAGCCAACTTTTTCACTCTCCTCTTTCACTTTCATCAAGAGGCTTTTTAGTTCCTCTTCACTTTCTGCCATAAGGGTGGTGTCATCTGCATTTCTGAGGTTATTGATATTTCTCCTGGCAGTCTTGATTCCAGCTTGTGTTTCTTCCAGTCCAGTGTTTCTCATGATGTACTCTGCATAGAAGTTAAATAAGCAGGGTGACAATATACAGCCTTGACATACTCCTTTTCCTATTTTGAACCGTGTTCAGTTCTAACTGTTGCTTCCTGACCTGCATACAGATTTCTCAAGAGGCAGGTCAGATGGTTTGGTGTTCCCTTGTGGTAGGCAATCTTAATTCAAGTTCTTTAATGTTATAAGAGCATTTTATTAATGGATGTTTAGTGCAGGTTACTGTGGAAGTAATCTACAGCAAAACATTGTACCTGATCATTTCTCTTTCATATAACAGGCTTATTTGTTACTTCTTTTGTGTTCCTAATCAGGGAAGACCAGCATGCAAATTTTAGTAACTTATTTATAACTTTTATTAAAATGACCCAATNAATACCATCTAAAAAAGGAAAAAAAAAACAAAACTTGGGCGTAAAATGTGGTTAATTAAATATAAAAATGAATTGACAAAGTAAAATATTAATTATCTATAAAAGAATTCATTCAGATGAATTACCACATGGAAAGTATTCGTTTCTTTCTGTCTCTATTCCTTTTGCACTCTCTCGATCTTTTTTTTTCCTTTTTTGAAAGGTGGAAAAGGGTTCCTTCCTTTCTTGTTTTCATTTTAATCAACTCAGTATTTAAAATCTTTTAACTTAATTATCCAAGTTTAAATTAATGTAAGTATTTGCTAACTTTATCAATAGGTACTTAAATTTGTCCTTTTCTTTATAAAGTGATGATGGTAGGTTTCCCTTGATACTAATGAGAGCTGTAATAAATAGCAAAGGATTAAATTCAAATGACTAAAGGAAAATGTTATTTAATATGGTTAAGGTAATCCTAATGTACTTAAACTTTTTAAATTATCAGTAGTTTCAAAAATAGCATCTTATCTCCCAAGTTCTAGAAAACCCCTCTAGTTAAATCCTTGGAGTTTCTCAGAATCCCATATAATCTCAGTTTGATCTGGGAATCATGAAAGATCTGTTTTTAAAATATGGCTGACTGTAAGCTTCCATGAATAGCAAAAAATGAGGGAAATAGAGATGGAAAAATGAGATCAAGAAGATAAATATTAACCAGCTTAGACAATTACCTGTGGTTTCAGGATTAACAAGAATGCAAACGCATTTAGTATATTAATGTACTGGAGTGGCTTGAATGAACCTTTTATATCCTAAAAGGATATAAAGTATTTTGACCTTTTCAAGTAAAAGGTGCTATTTATTTGTGTTCCTTAAATATCTGTTAAAAATAAACATTCACCTCTACAAAATGGAAGTAGAATGATAAGATATAGGCTGCCAGAAATCCAGTCTGCCAAAATGACACATAATGTGATCTGTGATCTTTGCTTTCTTGCTATAATATTCAGAGAATATATTTTAGGTCATGTAATTTATCACTGCAGAAATAAATAATAATAACCATCTTCTAAAATATTGTGTTAAGAACTCCTTTGAATCATGTTTCCTCACAGTTATAATCCTAAAACTTACATAATGATTAAACCCTTACAGATTAAACTTCCTGCAGTAAAATCCTTTTAAACATGTTTATCTTAAATGGAATGATATCAGTCAGTTAGATTACAGAATTGCCATTGTGTATCATGAGGAGATAAAAAAAATTGTGTGTCCTGCTCTCAAGGAACTTAAAACCTATTAGAGAGAGAACAATTAGAACTGGGGTCAGGGGCTTAGGCCTTCTTCATAAGGTTCACTAACCCAAACCACTGTAACCCAGAAACACAATTTAAGTATAAAAACCCGTGTGGGCACTTCCCTGGCAGTCGAGTGGTTAAGAGTTCAATCTCTGGTTGGGGAATTAAGATTCTGTATGCCACACAACATGGCCAAAACAAGAAAACCAGTGTGATTGCAGTGTAAAATCAAATACAAGGCAAAGAGCCTAGTGCTCTTTTTCAACTTAGTTTTCATGACTTCTCCCCAACCTTTTTTTTTTTCATTCAACCAACAATATTTATTATGCCCTTCCTTATTAGGTTGATGATAAACATCAAAAGCTTTTGAAATATATGTTTTTTTGAACTTGTAATCTTGTGTTTTACTCTTTAAAAATCGTAGTTAAATACATATAACATAAAATTACCATTTTAACCAGTTTTAAGTGTGCATTTCTCTTGCATTAAGTACATTTTCACTGTTATACAACCATCATCACTATCCGTCTCCAGAACTTTACTATCATCCCAAATTGAAACTCTGGATCCAGTAAACAATAACTCCGCATTGCCAGCTTCTCCCAGCCCTGGTAACCACCATTCTATTTTCTGTCTCTGAATTTAACTATTCTGGGTCCCTCATATAAGTGGAATCATACAATACTTGTTTTTTTAAGCCTGGCTTCTTATAATTAGGATAATATTTCCAAGGTTCATGCATATTGAGGCATGTGCCAGAAAATTTCATTCCTTTTTAAGGCTGAATAATATTCCCCAATCTCTTTTATCTGGAAAATGGATAATTAAAAATCAGAAAATTTGGAACTGGAATAGACCATAGAAATCTCCTCCAATCTCTCTGTCCTTTCTTTTCCTTTTTTGTGTTTACAAAAATGAGGAAAACAAGTCCCTGAGAGCTTACTCATGTGGCTAAGGTTTTACATCTGGTTGGTTAAAGTCCAAGCAGAGCCTAAGAACCAGCTCTCCTGTGGCCTAAACATGGCTCCTATAGACCATAAAAAGCAAGTGTTAGGTGAGTTGGTGCCAAAAGTAAGTGTTGCAAAGTTCAGAAGAAAAGATACAATGACTAAAAATGTTACATTCAAAAGGAAACATTAAAAATGGATTTGAGGATTAATAAGATTAATGATATTCATGGAGAAAGCAACCTTAGATATGCAGATGATACCACTCTAATGGCAGAAAGTGAAGAACTAAAGAGCCTCTTGATGAAGGTGAAAGAGCAGAGTGAAAAAGCTGACTTTAAAGCTCAACATTCAAAAACCTAAGATCATGGCAGCCGGTCCCATCACTTCATGGCAAATAGAAGGGGGAAAAGTGGAAATAGTGACAGATTTTATTTTCCTGTGCTCCAAAATCACTGTGGATGTTGACTACAGCTATGAAATTAAAAGAGTTTACTCCTTGAAAGGAAAGCTGTGACAAACCTACAGAGCAAAGACATCACTTTGCCGACAAAGGTCCATACAGTCAAAGCTACGGTCTCTCCAGTAGTCGTGTATGGATGTGAGAGTTGGACCATAAACAAGGCTGGGTGCCAAAGAATTGATGCTTTCAAACTGTGGTGCTAGAGAAGAATCCTGAGAGTCTCGGACAGCAAGGAGATCAAACCAGTCAGTCCTAAAGGAAGTCAACCCTGAATATTCATTGGAAGGACTGATGCTGAAGCTGAAGCTCCAATACTCTGGCCACCTGATGCGAAGAGCCAACTCACTGGAAAAGACCCTGATACTAGGAATGATTGAAAGCAAAAGGAGAAGGGACTGATAGCAGATGAGATGGTTAGATAGCATCACTAACTCAATGGAAATGAATTTGAGCAAGCTCTGGGAGATAACTGAGAACAGAGGAACCTGGTGTGCTAGTCCATGAGGCTGCAAAGAGTCAGACAGGACTTAGTTACTGAAAAACACCAAGATTAATAATAGGTTTAACAGCTACCAAACTAATATTCTGCTGGAAAAGATTCTTTCTACAAGCCATACTTCTTGTGTCTTCTCTTTTTGTCTTGAATTAGGCATTAAATTTAAAAATATTTTATTTTTTCCCACAATTAAGATAGTTACACTGAATCTACTTTCTTTTTTTCTTTTTAATATTCTATATGATTTCAGGTTTCATTTCTGACACCTCGGTGGTATGCTGAAAACATCTTTTAGCATATAGAAGTTTAAGTGTGTAATTGGAAGGTAGCAGATAGAAAAGAGCTTATAGTTAGTGAAAATGTTTCTAACTCTGGAGGAGAGGATAAAAAGGAGTCACTATCAAATTTAAAAGTATTTCTAAATGGAATATTTTTTCATACTGTTCAAATGCATTCTGAGAAGACAATGAAATCTATATCTCAATAGCAATATTATGCTAATGTGAAATACTTATTATGTGGATCAACTTTTTTTCCAGCACTTAATTTTTGTTACAAAAAAAGTCAATATAGTTGACCCTTAACCAACCAAGGCAGTTGCAGTAACTAGTAGCTTTTCCCTGTTCTGCTCCTGAACACTCAGTGAGAGACATCGCTGATGGTTGAACCTGGTGTTTCCTTAAATTGTCAAATAAAAATAGCTGAGTGACATTCCCTGTCCTCAACCCAGATCTCCTGGGTCAGTATCTCCAGGGGAAGTCTAAAACTCTATATTTTTAATGAATGTTTCAATTAATTCTTGATCTTACTCATTTGAAAAACACAACTTTAGCACAAGCTCCCACTTAAAAGCTACCAGAATAACATTTGAAGATAGAAGCTATCTTTGTGATCTATTGCTTTGAGCCCCATCAGTGAGCAAAAATGTGGGCTAATGTGGTCCAAGAGCAGCCTAGGCTAGGGTGAGGTAGACTGGTCAGCCTAGAAACATTCCTGTATGTCAACACTGTTTGAAAGATGGCAAGAAGGGAGGGAGAAATGTGAAGGTTAAATAGATGGATTTACATACCCCTTAGTTAATGTCTTCTCTGCTGCTGCTCCTAAGTTGCTTCAGTCGTGTCTGACTCTGTGCGATCCCAGAGATGGCAGCCCACCAGGCTCCCCCATCCCTGGGATTCTCTAGGCAAGAACACTGGAGTGGGTTGCCATTTCCTTCTCCAGTGCAGGAAAGTGGAAAGTGAAAGTGAAGCCACTCAGTTGTGTCCGACTCTTCGCGACCCCATGGACTGCAGCCTACCAGGCTCCTCCGTACATGGGATTTTCCAGGCAAGAGTACTGGAGTGGGGTGCCATTGCCTTCTCCAATGTCTTCTGTAGCGAAGGCAAATTAAACTTACCATTTTGGGCCATTTAATCAATGAAATTAATCAAGATAGGTCACTGCCAAATGACAGAGCATGATATCAGATTCTTCTTTGGTGCTCAGAAATGTAGTTCAGTTGCTAATCATCCAGATACAGCTTTGGTTTGTTTTTGTAAATGAATGTAGGATGTATGTCGTGGTAGTGGTGGTTTAGTCGCTAAGTTGTGTCAGACTCTTGCAACCCCATGGACCTTCTCTGTCTGTGGAATTCTCCAGGCAAGAATACTGCAGTGGGTTGCCATTTCCTTCTCCAGTGGATGTTCCCGACCCAGGGATCAGACCCTGGTCTCCTGTGTTGCAGGCGGAGTCTTTACTGACTAAGCTACCAGGGAAGCCCTGATTACATGTAGGCTCTGATGTAAATAAATGTGGGCCCATGTGACTGATGGCACCTGTGGAATGGCACTTGGGTATAAAGCCCAGGGTAATGAACAATATGACAAGGGTGAATTTTGTGTTTGCAAAGCTAAGAGGAAATTCCTCAGCCAACATTTATTGAACACCTCTGAGGTATGCTCTCAGAGTCATAAGAAATCACACACATTTAAATCTCCTGCCAGACAGAGCACAGAGAAGCAAACCAGCATAGAGTGTGTTGGAGGGCTGGGAAAGAGATTTCGCATGCCTGCATTCTCCCATGGCCCTGGTACAAAAAATGGAGGGTCAGGCATGGCTCCTGGAGGAGCCAACTGTCACATGGACTCTCCTCTCTCTCTACACACACACCCTTTTAAAAACTTTGATTCAATTAGAAATACATGCAGAAAAGTATGGAAAGCCCGAGTGTATAACATGATGGACATACACAAATTCAATCCACCACATAACCATCACTCAAATCCAGAACATTCCCAATGCCTAAAGGCCCCATCATTTACCCCCATCAGTAAGTAATCCCTCCTCCTTCTCCAAGGGTAACCCCCATTGTAACTTCTAACACCATAAATTAGTTTTGCCTTCTCTTGAACATCAACTAAATTAAATTGCTCAGTGTATTTTTTTTTTCAGTGTCTTACTTCTTTCACTCAGCAGTATGCCTTTGTGAGATCAATCCATGTTATTGCCCAAAGCAGTAATTCAGTAATTCTCACTGCTGTATAGTATTTTCTTCTGTAAGTCTGCCTCAATTTATTTCATTTTTTGTTCATGGTCAGTTGGGTTATTTCTACTGTTCAGTTCAGTTCAGTTGCTCAGTCGTGTCTGACTCTTTGCAGCCCCATGGACTGCAGCATGCCAGGCTTCCCAGTCCATCACCAACTCCAGAGTTTACTCAGACTCGTGTCCATTGAGTCAGTGATGCCATCCAACCATCTCATCCTCTGTTATCCCCTTCTCCTCCCACCTTCAATCTTTACCAGCATCAGGGTCTTTACCAACAAGTCAGTTCTTCGCATCAGGTGACCAAAGTATTGGAGTTTCAGCTTCAGCATCAGTCCTTCCAATGAATATTCAAGACTGATTTCCTTTAGGATAGACTGGTTGGATCTCCTTGCAGTCCAAGGGACTCTCAAGAGTCTTCTCCAACACCACAGTTCAAAAGCATCAATTCTTTAGTGCTTAGCTTTCTTTATAGTCCAACTCACACATCCATACATGACCACTGGAAAAATGATAGCTTTGACTAGACAGACGTTTGTTGGCAAAGTAATATCTCTGCTTTTTAATATGCTGTCTGGTCATAACTTTAAACTTAAAAGTTGGTCATAACTTTTCTTCCGAGGAGCAAGCATCTTTTAATTTCATGGCTGCAGTCACCATCTGCAGTGATTTTGAAATTATGCTGCTCATAAATATTGTATATGTCTTTTAATACACATGTGCAGGAATTTCTGTTGAGGACAAGACTACAAGAGAAATTGCTGAATCATAGGCTATGCTTATAGTCAACAAATTCTAGTTTTCCAACATGGTTGTACCAATTTCATTCACAGTAGAAGAAGCTCATTGCTCCACATCCTCAGCAGACCTTGACATTTTCAATCTTTACCTTTAGCTATTTGGTCAGACATGCAGTGGTACCCTGTAGTGATTTTTATGTTGCATTTTCCTGATTATTAATTAATTATTGAAACTCCAGTACTTTGGCCACCTCATGCGAAGAGTTGACTCATTGGAAAAAGACTGATGCTGGGAGAGATTGGGGGCAGGAGGAGAAGGGGACGACAGAGGATGAGATGGCTGGATGGCATCACGGACTCGATGGACGTGAGTCTGAGTGAACTCTGGGAATTGGTGATGGACAGGGAAGCCTGGCGTGCTGCGATTTATGGGGTCACAAAGAGTCGGACACGAGTGAGCGACTGAACTGAACATTATCTTTTATTATCTGAATAATTATTAATTATTAATAGTATCTTTTCATATATTTATTGGCTAGCTGAATATCCCCTTTGGTGAAGCATCTGTTCAAGTTTCTTGTCCTTGAATAGATTCTGAGAAGGCGAGTAGACATCAGGCATACAGGCAGGAGGAAGGGCTTGTCAACCAGCGGGAACAGCATGTGCAAATGAGTGACCTGCCCAGAGCGTGGGAGTAAACGGACCGAGAGTGGGAGAGCAGCCCCTAAAGTGCTGGGCTTAGTCAGAGCCTGTGGAGTGCTGACAGTGGGCTTGCAGAGATCAGAGTAAAGCGGCACAAAAGAAGCACAGGCTGTCCCATGCTGCACACTCAGTTGGTTGCGAGGAACGTGCAGTGACCAATATCTGAAAGCTGCACAAAGCTTCTACACTGGAGGGACCACTCAGTTTCCAGTGAGCTGAAGGTACAGTTTATAAATCCCTGTTAGTGCTTGTGGTAAGGTCTTCCTTCTGGCCCAGGTGACCAAATGGGCAGATGAGCGTCTCCTAGGGATGTCAGGGGAGGCTGCTATTAGCAAATCGCACATTCACCATCATCGGTTGATCCAGCTGAGCCCCTCTGTGTGGGCTCACTTCTGTACACCATCTGCTTGGGCAGCTTCCATTCTTTAAACTACTCCCTGAAGCAGCCCTAAGCTGGGGATAAGGAACAAGGTCTCTGTTGCCCCTACAAGAGCAATGTGAGCTAAATAGAGTTTTGGCCAGCCTCAGCATGTGCCCACCCAGGGTGAGTCCTGGACAGCTGCACCCCGTGAGAGGTCACCAAAAACACTTCTAGTAAAACACCCAGGTATTTCATGGAAGTTGAGCTGTTTTCCCCAACAGCAATAACAGTCAGTCAGGGCCACCACACAGTCATTTCAAATTGCCAGTCCTCCAGGGATGAGTGAAAGAGTGAATTCAAGTTATGAATGGTGGGAATGGGGTGAAATTGTCTAATGGGCAAGAATGTGGGCTCTGTAAAAGGAGTGGATTATCTGCAGGAAGAAATGACTGTCAACAGAAATGCTCTGACCTACTTGCCTATTCAGTAGCGAGCATTTCTGTTTTGTTGATGCCCTCCTCTATTTTGTCACACCTGTATCATCACGAGCAACACAAGGGCATGGCCAGCTTCTGGTACAACCAGGCTCCTCACACAACAGACACCGTTGGCCTTAGAATCTCTATAGATTTCCTGACAAATAACCCCTTGACAGAATAATGACCCTCCGGAGCCATCTGTAGATAGTCTGCCTGGAAGCCGGAGTAGTCTTCAACATCCAGGAGCCAGAGTTTCTAACCAGACACCCGGAAACCGAAGCAATCAGATCTGGCCTTCATAAAGGAACTTTTTTCTGGGTTATTCGAATAATTACAAGTAGCTTCCAGCCTTTTGGATTTAATAGAGTAGTAAATTTTCAGAAAAGATTTCAGTGACCCATAACAAATCCGCCAATCTCTTATTTTTCAAGTAAGGACTGTGGTGGTGAGTTCTGTGAAACTGTCATTGCTGTCATTTGTTACGGGCTTCCCAGGCGCTAGTGGTAAAGAGCCAGCCTGCCAACGCAGGAGCCTTAGAGACACGTCTTTGATCCCTAGGCTGGGAAGATCCCCTCTACTATAGGTAAGGCCCTGTGCTTGATCTTGTTTAAGCATGTGTGGTTTCTTATTATTCTGGGAGCATATCCCACAAGATAAGTATTGTCTTCATATGGCAGATGAAGAAAGAGGGTAGGTAAATTACCTAATGCCACACAGCTAATTGATGGCAGAGCCCTGGTTTACAACCCAGGTTTGTCTGATTCCAAAGCCTGTGTCTTTCCCATTATACTGTTTATCCCATATGAAATATGGGTATATTATTCAGATATGATTTTTAAACATCTCAGAAATTAATACTGAGGTTTGTCTTTGTAGAGAGATTTGGGAGTCCTTGAAGAATCTTAAGATATTTTTTTTCCTTTCTAATTGACCTACTTCAGTTTATTCAGCGTTTTTCTAATAGATGTGAAAATTCCATAGAAGCTAAAGAGACTTTCTATCTGACATTGTGACATGATCTTATGTAAACATGTGGATATGCGTTTGGCCGGAGGCAGTGAAGAATGTAACTTCTTTAAACCTGTTCTGCTCAGATGCGACTTGAAATGGGTTGTCACAAAATAAGGCTTGTGAGTATTTCAGTGTTCATTGACCATTAATGATTTGGCTGTAAAGTGAGTGGCTTCTAGTGGGAAAGACTGTCTCACAGAATTAAAGTTATTGACCACATAAACAGGAAAAAGAACCCTGCCCCACTTCTCTGGCCAGAAAACAGAATACAGAGGAATAGATTGGGATGGTATTTGCTGAAATTATCAAGGTCTCTTTGGGCTGAATTTTATTCCTCTAAATTCGTATGTTGAAGCAGTGTCTTCCCCGTACCTCATAACGTGACTGTATTTGGAGATGGGGCCTTTTTCTTAGCTCAGTAAAGGTTAAGTGAGGTCACATGGGTGGGCCCTAAGTCAGTCTGACTGGAGTCTTTATAAAAAGAGGGAGAGACACTTGGGGATGCTCATCTACAGAGGAAAGGCCATCTGCAAGTCAAGGAGAGAGACTTTGGAAGAAACCAACCCTGAGAGTCTTGGACTTCCAGTCTCTAGAACTGTGAGAAAATAAATTTGTTGTTTAAGCCACCCAGTCTGTGGCACTTATTTATGGCAGCCCTAGCCAACAAGTGCTTGAAGAATTAGATATTTCGGCATAAGCTGACACCCCCACCCCACCCCTCATGTCAAGATAGCCAGCTAAGAGAGACCTCAGTAGAACATAAGTGGGCTTTTACTATCCAGCAAAGATTGTTTACATTGAGATTGAGGATCTTCTAGAGAAAAGATTTTCCTGAGAGTAGAGGGGAAATGAGTATCAAATCATGATTTTTTTTTTTAACAATTGGACTGCTGACAGCTCTCAGGTAGGTATGTGTGTTTCTCTCCTTTTTGCTATATAATGTACCTTATAATAATAGTTTAGTGGTTATTTATCCCATGATTGCTCATTTCCTCCCTTAGTTAACAGCTAACAATGTATGAAAGGATTTTATTGGCTAGAGCACTGGCTTACAGTGTGGGTTTCTACCAGTTTACTTGGGCTTGAATCTTGTCCTAGCCACTTCCCACCTGTGTGGTTTTGGGCAAATTACTAAACCCTCTTGTGCCTCAGTTTCTTTATCAGTTAAAATAGAGATAATAGTATTTTCTTCGTAGGGTTGTGTGAGAGTGCTTAGAAGGATACCTGCCATAAAGTAAGCACCTACTGCATACTGGCTGTTATTATTTTAGCCTGGGTCTGTCTCTGTGCCTGGATAACTGAGAGCGCGTGGTCCCACCGAGATGCCTGAGCCCCGCTGAGATTACCAGCACAGTATTGAAGGATGCACAGCCTTAAGAACAGTGGCCATTACATCTCAATGCTGAGCATCATCTAAGAAGCTGACAAACATACAAATTCCTGGGCCCTATCTCCAGAGGTTCTGACTCGCTAACTCGGGATGGAACCCAGAAATCTGTCTTGTAGTAGACACCATAGGTACTTCTAACGTGTGGTTCTCAGAACACCCATTAACCACTAATCCCAAGGAATTTCTTCCATATTCAAGGCTATTAAATTATGGTAAATGCAGTAACTTACTTATCTGTTGCTGCTGCTGCTAAGTCGCTTCAATCATGTCCGACTCTGTGCGACCCCATAGATGGCAGCCCACCAGGCTCCCCCGACCCTGTGATTCTCCAGGCAAGAACACTGGAGTGGGGTGCCATTTCCTTCACCAATGCAGGAAAGTGAAAAGTGAAAGTGAAGTCGCTCAGTTGTGTCTGACCTTAGCGACCCCATGGACTGCAGCCTACCAGGCTCCTCCGTCCATGGGATTTTCCAGGCAAGAGTGCTGGAGTGGGGTGCCATTACCTTCTCCTACTTACTTATCATGAGTCTGTAATAATTTTCACTTAAAGTATTTGAAATGTTTAAATAAAGCTAACTTAGGGTCAGTCATGAGTATATAAACTTCCTTTTAAAATCGTCTAAATGATCATTTCCACAAGTGTTAATATGAGCTGTTAAGAAGCTCGAAGAAATTTTGTATTGGATGTAGAACTCAGTTTCTTCTAAGACAGTTTCCCTCACGTTGAGTCCTTCAAAGTGAGGGCAAATTGTCCAGTATGCCCGTTAAGTGCTGCAGCCTGCAGAGTGAACCGAGTTGAAGACAGACAGAGATCCGGAAGCAGTTCAGGGAGAGAAGCACAGAGGACGGGGCCTCGTTCATTCAGACAAAACAGTCCAGTCAGCCAGAAAGCAGCCGGCTAGCTATGCAAATTAATTAGGAAGTCTTGCATGTAGATGATGATAGCTGGGAGAGATTTTTAACGGGGCTTGGACTCTGGAGCTAAAGAAGTTCTGGGGGTGGCTTACACAAAGCCTCGTCCTGAGCTGAAACTGGGTGTTCAGCCTGGAGCTTGACAAGATACTGTAGTGTTTCCAGGTGCAGAAGAAAGGGTGGTTAAGTTTGAGCGCTGGGATAGCCTTGGAACTGAAAAACCTGATTTACTGTCTTACGATGAATTCTGAAAATCTGTGCCCCTGTTAATTATGGGACTGAAGTTTAGAGCTGAATTTTTTCCCCCATTGGTCAAGTTGCTCTGCTCAGGTGACGTGAGAATACTCACTGTTGAGGAAATAAAGATCAGGTTCTCAGGTTCAAAGGGGAGAAATAACCAGATCTCTCAGCTGCTGTATAGAAACCTATCAGAACTAGGTTGGTGAGTTTTCTGTGTGAAGAGAAGGATGGTGGTGGTGGTACCTGGAGCTTGTAACCTGTGGAACTCACCTGAGTGAGTTCTGAGGACATCACAGGGGGAGGTTTTTGATTATTCAACACTGTGGTGGTATGGTGTTTCCTTTATAAAAGCTAATCAGTTTTAACAAAGTGGAATAAAATAGACGATACTGGTACTTTTTAATAATATGCACAGGATGGAAGCTTTTATTTCTTTTGGCTGCACTGTGTGGCTTTGGAACTTTTGTTCCCTGACCAGGGATTGAACCTGGGCCCTCAGCAGTGAGCACCTAGAGTCCTAATCACTGGACCGCCAGGGAATTCCCTACTGGTATTGTTAATCTAGGGGTAAAGAATCTGCCTGCCAATGCAGGAGACATAAGAGATGTGGGTTCAATCCTGGGTGAGGAAGGTCTCATAGTGGAGGAAATGGCAACCCACTCCAGTATTCTTGCCTGGGAAGCTCCATGGACAGAGGAGCGTGGTAGGCTACAGTCTGTGGGGTCACAGTCAGACATGACTGAGCACGCGCATGCACACACGTGCACACACACTGACTGTTACTCTAGAAAGTTTTCGAATTGGACTCCTTAAAATCGTCATGCTGTTGTTAAGATAAAAAGTTACTTAGATACTCTTAGTTCATTGATTCTTTTCCCTTATAATAATTATATAATGTATAGTAAGAAATCAAAATTATTGAATTTATATACTTGGAACTTATGTCTTTTACTGATATATATGTATCCATGCATGTATATATTATATAAAACTTATAATTAATAGCACATAGATGCCATAAGTTATTTCTAAGTCAAGATGCCTCAGCTATATTAATATAATTATTTTTCTTAATGTTGAGCTTTGTTGACCAAAGTGATTTTTATTAATGTGTTTACTCCTTGGGGGAAAAAGCCAAGGTAGGCAGGTGTTTCTGTTTAATTTCTGACTCTCTCTCTCTCTGTTACCTGGATTTGTGTTGTTGCCATAGCGCCATTTGTTTGGACAGTTATCTTCAGGACTTGCGGAATTCTTGTCCTTTGTGCTTAATTGCCCTAAAGCATTTTAACATCATTTATTATTATAAAAACAGTATATATTTACTGTAGAATATTTGATAATTACAGAAAAGCATAATGAGAAAAATCCTCCACAGTTCTAGTACCCAGTGATAACCACCATTAAACATTTAACTACCATTAGAACATCATCTAGTCTTTCAAACTCTCTCTCCATATGTATAAACAGAGTGTATGTGTGTATTAAACACAAATTAGGAACATACTGTGATACTATATATACTTAACATTATAGCATTTTTAACATATTCCTATTAAGTTTCTTCAAAAATATTATTTAATAACTAATAATAGTTTATCTACATTCCACCAATATTTAAG
>SJYQ01000367.1:68852-98883 GCA_006410935.1 Redunca redunca | reverse complement strand
CTGGGCTGCTAGCTCGAGTGTGGTCTCAAGAGTCTTGCAAGACAGTGAGATGTCTGCCCATGTGGTGCTTGGTACTTTACAAAGTTGCTCCCAGACTGATAGGATAAACCCCCTTTCACTTCTTCCTTCTTCCCCCAAAGGGTGAAAGAAAGGGCACTAATAATGTTGCCAAGCTCATGCGCTCATTTGAAGGTCATTGCATGAACTTGGCTTTTCCTTCTAACATTGTGCTCATGTATCCACCTGCCTATTGGTCTAGAGTTTGGTAAATACAGTATAGACTCTCATTTAGAGACTTTCTTTCACCGAGAAGTCAGTTTTTTGCCTAATGAATTTGAGACTATAAGTATGTTGATCTTGAAAGATAAGTTTCAGATTTTAGGTGAAGCTTCCACCTGAGGTTGTGACTGTGATCTCTACTAGCCACTCAGACATACTGACAGGTTGACTCACACTCTCTGAACTGCTTTCCGTTTCACTTTCTTGTACTTTCCCAGTTGACAGCTCAGCGGGTGGGTGCCTGTTCCACCAGCTGCTGCAACCAAACAGCCAGGTTCAGAAATGTCAGCTATCCTCCAAGAGCTGCTGCGAGTCTCTGAGAAAGCTGCCAACATTGCCCGGGCATGCCGGCAGCAGGAAGCCCTCTTCCAGCTGCTGATAGAAGAAAAGAAAGAGGGAGAAAAGAACAAGAAGTTTGCAGTTGATTTCAAGACGCTGGCTGATGTACTGGTACAGGAAGTTATCAAAGAGAATATGGAGAACAAGGTAAGGAATGTCACGGTCAAGGTAATTGCGAATTATTTGCCCCTGTGGTTTCCCCCCGTAAAATAGCTCGCCTCCTTCTCCCCACAACCCGCCCCCCAGCACCATGGATTCTAATAAACAACTAGGTTTTCCCCCCTTATTTTGACTGCAGTATTACTAAAATGTATTACAGGAAAAACTTAAATGTTGGAAAATAATCCTCCTAATTCTATCACTAGAGAAAACCACAACTATTTTGCCAAATATTAGAATGTTTTCCTTCTGTGTGTGCATGGCAGGTTCAACTTAACTCTAAAGAAATGAGAACATACTGTTGTATAACTTTTTTTTTAACTTGATAATATTAAGTCCCACCTTTTGACATAGTCATTTACCTAATGGTTGCCTCAGTGATAGCTTCATAGGGTTCTGGAGACTTATAAAGTCTCTATTTTAGTAGGAAAACATTGTAACTAACAATGATTATAATTCTAGGTCTTTTAAACTGACTAGGGTAAATAAACTATATTCATAAGCAGTTATAGCAAACAATAACGTTAGCAAGGACTTGTAAATGCTTACTGTGAGCCAAGTACTTATCTAAGGGCTTTAAATATATTAGTTTAACTCATAACAATTTTATGAGGTAAGGACTATTTCAATGTGATGGAAGAGAAAAGGGAGACACAGAGGTTAAATAACTTGCCTAGGGTTGCACAGCAAATGAATGGTAGAGCTGGGTTTTGAACATGGGCTGACCAACTTGAGAGTCTATGCTGTTTGTGATACTATATTACCTTTAATATAATAATCGAATTACTTTTCTTTTAGATTTGGGAGGATAGAATGTTATGTCAGAAAGCCCTACAAAATATTGGAATTGTTTCTATGAAATTTTCAAAATGTTAGGAATTGTTTAGAATCATTTAAGTGAGTCCTTGACCACAGGTAGGAAGAGAGAATAAATGACCCTTTGAAATTTCTACAAACTGTTCTTTTTCATGCCCTATACAATCTGGCAGTGGAAGGAAATTTATTTTTGTTACTGATCAAGAGAGCTGAGTGGAAGGGATGGTTGAGCAACTGGATTAGAAGTGTAAGTTTTGTGGGCTAATATTTGCCTCAGAGCATTATAACAAGTTCAGGCAGTTGTTCATTCATGGAGTATCTGCCAGGATTTATGAACACATAAATGATACTCACGTTTGGTATATATGAAGTGTCACGACTCTTACTTATGTACCGCAGCCTCAGAAAGGGTCTCTAGGCAAACTGGGAGGCTGGAGCTTCGCCTTTGATGACTTGACCAATAGGTTCGCTGCCAGTATGTGGTGACTTGCATTGTTCTTCAAAAGAGTTAAAAATAACAAGTAGTTGTGGGCACGGTTACATCTATTGACCATCTGTGAATAACTGAGCTCAAATATCTGAAGTATTTCCTTGCTTTCATTGCCTGAGAATTGTACTCTTACCAAATCAGTACATGTTTTCAGGGAAATTATCTTTACTACAGAGAAAATCAGAAGCAAAATGTGTCTGAAAGCTTCCTGGTCATACAGAGATGAGAGAAGTTTCCTATTTAGCTTGTTTCTTTTTGTTTGTTTTTTCATTCCGTCAAAATATTGATGCATAAGTTGTTGGCAAATAAAATATTTCCCCTTTTTTGCTACACTACCTTCCTAGCCTGATGGCTAATGATACCTTAACATGTGCAGAAAACAAAATTAAATGTTATCCTCTGCTCCTTTCTGTCTGGTCTCAAGTAATCATCTTACGTACTTGGTCAGTAACATTAACTTGTACAAGTTACTTGGCTACTTTGTAGGAGCAGCAGTTAAAACATCTCCTTTGTAAACATTCTAGCTTATGGCCCTTAGCTAGAAGGATGAGGTTCTAGAAGTACTTCTGCAAACTCAACAGAACATAAGGAAACCAGACTTCTACCATGATTTGGACTTTCTAAAGGAGCAAAGGAGCAGGAAAATATTAGAAAACTACTGATATTAGAAAAGTGCTGAACCAATCTGACTTCACTTATTACACTTGGATTGATTTCTGGAATTTTAAACTTCCAAATTTCTGACCTACTTGTGCTATTTAGTTTGAAATATACAGTGGAAATCTATTCAGAATGGAACATGAATGTGGGATTTTTTGTTGTTGCTGTTTTGTATTCTTGTCATATTCTGAATCATTCAGTTTCCAGGCTTGGGAAAAAAAATTTTTGGAGAAGAATCCAATGAGTTTACTAATGATTTGGGTAAGTACAAGAATCTTAATATAGTTTATAACTTAATTATCATATGGTATTTTTATTTTCAACTTACATCATGAAATTAATGTTTGGAGGCCTTTCATGTACATAACCTATTTGAATGTTAAACTTCATTCAGCACTTCAGGATAACCTGCCACGTAAGACAGAGATGTGGCATCTTAGAATTATTTAGCAAGTTCACGTGTATTCTAGCTATAACTCTCCATAGCACTGAACAATGATTTAACCTTTGGGAAAGTTGCATGGCCCTTTGAGAATCTGATGGAAGTTATAGATGCCCCCAAAGGATGCAGATTACACAGATGTGCAGACAATCTCGGGTCCAAGTAGACCCATTTGTGGACCTCCCGGAGAGCCCACGGGCTTCCCCTGTGGGTCAGCAGTAAAGAATGCACCTGCAATTCAGGAGACCCGGGTTCGATCCCAGGATCAGGAAGATCCCCTGGAGAAGAGAATGGCAACCCACTCCAGTATTCTTGTCTGGAGAATCCCATGGACAGAGAAGCCTGGTGGACCACATTCCATGGGGTCACACAGAGTCATGTAGGCCTGAGTGACTGACACTTTGGGTAGTCCACAGACCTAGGCTGAGAATGTAGAGAAGGCCCTGTCCCTGAATGACCTCATTGCTTTTCTGGTCTCAGAACCTCTATAAAGGGAGCTGGACAACCTAAAAGGTTCCTTTTAGCACCAAGTTTTAACTCTAATTGGTTTCCTGTGAGCCAAATTCTCCTTTGATGGACCCCCATGCTAAAGCTGAAACTCCAATACTTTGGCCACCTCATGCAGAGTTGACTCATTGGAAAGACTCTGATTGGGGGGCAGGAGAAGGGGACGACAGAGGATGAGATGGCTGGATGGCATCACCGACTTGATGCACATGAGTTTGGGTGAACTCTGGGAGTTGGTGATGGACAGGGAGGCCTGGCGTGCTGCAATTCATGGGGTCCCAGAGTCAGACATGACTGAGCAACTGGACTGAACTGGACATGCTCCCTTGTGGTAGAGAGAAAAATACGAAATCTCTGACCCTTTTTTAGAGAGGCAAGCGGTTTTTAGTTTGCCTGGGTTTTGTTTGTTTAATGGTAGAAGATTAAAATAGTGAACTTTAAACAGATCATGTGACAAATAGTTAAACATCTAGAGGCATATTTACAAAGAAGACTAATTTCTGGATTAACTCTGGAAAAAATTTGTCATTTCATGGGCTGTGTATTGAGATAGTTCTGTGACACTCAGTAAGAAGAAAGAGAAATCTCAGTTAAACTTAAGGTTAAAAAATCACCTGTGACTTACCCGTAAGAAATCCTACACTTAAAAACCTATATTTGGCTACATCATAAACAGTTATTGTAACATTTATCTAGAATGATAGGGGCAAAAATGCATTCCACATACATTTTCCTGAGAACTGAAGGAGAGGATGGGCTTAGTATATTGGAGGAGGAGCTGGTGGATGAGGTGAGATGAGATCATGGAAGTTCAAAGGAAGGATTTTCCTTAAGTATGATGAGAATTCAGTGGCAAATTTTAAGCAGTGGAGTAACGTGATACAGTTTGCTCCTTTGAGTGAACCCATGATTTTACTGAGCCTAGAGTAGCTGCTCAGCAAGTGGTGGTGATTAACATTATTCCCCAACTTTAACAATCTCATTTAATTTGAATTAAACTTAATTGACTGATTCTTGCTGTTTCAGAATCATCATTGTCATAGACTCACAGTGTGCTTTCCAAACTCGAACAGTCACAGGAATCACCGGGGGATCTTGTCCGACCTCAGCAGGTCTGGGATGGGGGCTGAAGTTCTGAATTTCTAACAGGCGCTCCAGTGATGGCAACGCTGCTGGTTCTTGGAATGGTTAGGTTAGCTAGGAGGGTGTTTGTCGAGATACCTCGGGAGCCCCAAAGTGCCATGTTTTCTTAATTTTAAAAAATTTATATTCTGCATTGCTGTCACTTTTTGTTGGTAAAACTCCTAGGAGAGCCTCTTTTCTCATTTGTGCTTGTGGGGTTGGAAACCAGATGAAGCAGAGTCTAAGAAGTATCTTTAAAGTGATGGCAAACACATGGAGTTGGTAACGTGGGGTTTCAGTTGCAGAAGCAGGTTTGCTTACATCCTGATTTCCAGTGGTTTCCCAGAGGAGAGCTATTCTATGTATGTGATTCAGAGTCCTACAGCTTTACCACATTTAAAGATGAATGTACGTCATCTTATATTTACGGAGCATAGACAGTTTTTAGTTAAAAGCAGCATCATAGAGGGAGGTAGAAGCCCTTCTGTGTAGTTATTAAAAACTCTTTTCTTTTCAATCAACATATTCAAACATGAACCCCTAGGGTGACCTCCAGGATATTAAAAGCCACAAGGTAAAAGACATAGAAGATTGTTTATCAAAGACTCAGGGTTCAGGATTCTTAACATGAGCTGCCTTAAACTGGATACAAAAACTGCATGTGCCCATGTGGAAACTGTTTTTGGAGAGAAGGCCCTTTGGTGCCTGGAATTCATTTCTCACCGTGAGGTGGTTGAGTGACCACGGAATCAGCTCTGACTTTAGGAAGCCCACTGGGTGATTCTGGCGGTCAGCCAGATTAGGAGACACTAGCCTGGATATCGTGTGTGTGTGTGTGTAGCCTGGATATCGTGTGTGTGTGTGTGTCTGTGTGTATGTGTCTGTGTGGGTCTGTGTCTGTGTGTGTGTAGCCTGGATATCTTGTGTGTGTGTCTGTGTGTGTGTAGCCTGGATATCTTGTGTGTGTGTGTGTGTGTGTGTTAGTCGCTCAGTTGTGTCTAATTCTTTGCGACCCCATGGACTATAGCCCACCAGGGTCCTCTGTCTGTGGGATTCTCCAGTTTGGAATAGTGGAGTGGGCTATATTTAAAATGGATAACCAACAGAAACCTATTGTATAGCACAGGGAACTCTGCTCAATATTCTGCCAGCCTGGATGGGAAGGGAGTTTCGGGGAGGATGGATACATGTGTGTGTATGGCTGAGTCCCTTCTCTGTTCACCTGGAACTATCACAGCATTGTTAATTGGCTGTACCCCAATACAAAATGTTTTGGTGTTAAGGAAAAAGAAAAAATGAATAGTGGAGTGGGCTGGCTGTGTTGTCCTCACCTAATCTGAGGTGCTTCTCCCAATCCCCTCTTCTTTCACCTCTGAAACTTGAGATGTAATGGTCTTCAGTTTGTCTTTACTCTAGGGGAAAAGATTATCATGAGACTGGGTCCAAAAGAGGAAGAAACAGTAGCTCTTCTCAGCAAAGTCCTTAATGGTAACAAACTGGCATCTGAGGCCTTAGCCAAGGTTGTGCACCAGGACGTTTTCTTCAGTGACCCAGCTCTGGATTCAGTAGAGATCAGCATTCCACAGGACATCTTGGGAATCTGGGTGGATCCTATAGGTAAGCAGAGGAGAGTGTTTGCTTTTGTCTATTTTCTCTTCTTAGTAATCCTTTTTCTGTGAGGGGTGGATGTTGGAAAAATGAAAATTGAGGGTATGGTTTAACTCTCCTAGAAGTTTTTAAATTTTTGAAGTTTTAAAATGATAAATGACTCTCACTGCTGTAACCTGGGTTCATTCCCTGGTTGGGGAACTGAGACCCCACAAGCTACACGTTGGGGCCTAAATAAATAAATAAATGAAGAGTTGAGCTGTGTACTATATACATATACACATATATTTATAACACATGTGTGTGTATACACACACACACGCACACACAGAGGCACATATACAAAACTGAATTAACTCATTTTTGAGAGACCTCAGGGGCCAGACTGCGAAATATGAGTGAAGAATGAAATGATAGCAGCTATCACTAATTGGACACACGTGCATCTTGAGAACATTCAGCTCTGGCAGGTTATTACCGTCTGGAAGTACAGTGCAGATCTTCAGATTTAAAAATAATGAAAACACAAATCCAGTTTTTAAACGAGCTCTCACAATTTAATTCCTGGCTCCTCATTCAGTTAAGTAAACAAGCAGAACCACTGTACAGGTCAAGCAAAACACAACTGAATGTGACTCCTAGCAGTCAGTTTGTGAGTCCTGTGTATACCTCACCATTATTTTTTTGGTCATGATTGTGGTAGAACCATAATCTATAGTTCATTGTTTTAAACCTGTAGGCCTGTCTCAATGATGCCATTAATATAACGCCCTAGGTCTAAGTCCCATTTTCCCCCAGGTTCCTGGCATAGTCTACCCAACACAACTGGGACCAGTCATTAAGCTGAGTAGGCAAACTCCCCTCCCCCTCTCCCCTACAAGCACATTGATACATGATTGGAATGCCTTTAATCATAGCAGTAGAGCATTCAGTCAATGGATTGTTACGAAGGCTAGGAATTTTTCCAGAATCTTTTATCGCCTAAAGGTAAATCAGCCTCAGTTAGTTTTTGAGGAACTGAAACCTTGTTTTGTTTTTATCCTGAATTAATTCTATTAGCTAGCTCTCTGGATCTTGTGCCTGGCACATCCTTAACTGGGTATTAATTCACTAGATGTTGGCAGTCAGCTGCTAGCAGGTACATTTTTTAAGGAGAAACCTCACTCCTTAGCTTCTTTTTCCCAGGCTCTTTGTGACCCCATGGGCTATAGCCTACCAGGCTCCTTAGTCCATGGGATTTTCCAGGCAAGAGTACTGGAGTGGGTTGCCGTTTCCTTCTCCAAGGGATCTTCCCGACCCAGGGATTGAACACAAGTCTCCCGCATTGCAGGCAGATGCTTTACCGTCCGAGCTTCTTCCTCTTGTGACACCATCGTCTCTTTCCTCCTAATTTGAGGGACAAAACGAACAAGTAAAAAGGCAATTCCGTCCCTGATGGAATTCAAATGGAATGGAATTCAGATTCCTGGAAGGAGACTTTCCCACCCACCTTGGTTGGACCTGTCCTCTGATTAGTAAGAGCTCAAAGGAGCCCCCCAGTTATCCTGAGCCATTACCTTTTAAATCATTTTGACGTGGTGATGAATATTTGAGTGCTTCTTACCATTTGCAAGGTGTTATGCCCTGGAGAAGGGAATGGCTCCCCACTCTAGTATTCTTGCCTGGAGAACTCCACGCACAGAGGGGCCTGGCGGCTCCAGTCCTATGGGGTCACAAAGAGTTGTTCACGACTGAGCAATTAACAACACAAGAGGGAAGGAGGACATGCTAACTGCCACAGGAATTATAGACATGTCCCCTTTGTCTAAGAGTTTATGTATGGTTGGGAAAATGAAACACAAGCAGCTTAAAAGTGAGGTACAAAAGGTCAAATAATAATTCCATATAAGTGGCACCCAAAGGTAGAACGTGATTGGTTATTATCTCAGTCCATTTGGGCTGCTATAACAAGATACCATGGACTAGGTAGCTTTTAAACAAGATAAATTTATTTCTCACAGTTTCAGAGGCTGAGAAGTCCAGTATCAAAGTGCCAACATGATTAGGTGAGGGTCTTCTTCCTGATTCATAATTGGCGTCTTTTCACTGTGTACTCAGACAGTAAAGAATCTGCCTTCAATGCAGGAGACCCGGGTTTGATCCCTGGGTCAGGAAGATCCCTGGAGAAAGGAATGGCAACCCTCTCCAGTAATCTTGCCTGCAGAATCCCATGGACAGAGGAGCCTGGCATGCTACAGTCCATGGGATGGCAAAAGAGTCAGGCACGACTGAGCAACTCACACACACACAGTGTACTCATAAAGTGGAAGAGACTAAGAATATCTGTGGGACGTCTTGTAAGGCATTCATTCCATTCATGAGATTCCACCCCAAGGACTGAAGTACCTCCCAAAGGCCCCAGTTACTAATACCATCAACTTTTGAGGGTTAGAATTCTGGGGGACACAAACATTTAGACCATAGCTGTTACCAAATTAGAGAGAAATGATCTAGGACAGGTTTTATAGGTGTCTTCACCATTACCTTCTAAATAATCATGACATGAATCCTAAAAGATTTGCTTCATTTTTCAGATTCAACTTATCAGTATATAAAAGGTTCTGCTGACATTACACCCAACCAAGGAATCTTCCCCAGTGGACTTCAGTGCGTCACTATTTTAATTGGTGTCTATGACATACAGACAGGGGTGCCTCTCATGGGAGTCATCAACCAACCTTTTGTGTCACAAGACCTACACACCCTCAGGTAAAAATTGAATATTTTTGGCATATTATGGTTTTCAGAATTTAAAACCTCAGCTTTGTTTATTGTCAGGATTATCTCTCCATGTGACATTCCCATGACTCGATACATTTGGCATTCCTACTAAAAACCTCCATGTTTAAATTAATGGTCCTTTAATTTTCAATCCTGGGTTTCACAACAAAATGTGAAAATGATCTAACGAAAAGATACGTAGGTATGGCCAGGATTAGAACCTCTCCCTATAAAAACAAAAAAACTATCAGATCACTTTCTTTTCTGCCTCCCTCCTCACACTCCCGTGGACTGTTCGCAGAGCATCGAGGGTGGCCAAGCCTTTTTTTTTTTTTTTAATTAATTAATTTATTTATTTATTTTCTTACTTGATAGTATACATGTTTCAATGCCATTCTCCCATCTCGTCGAGGGTGGCCAAGCCTTTGGTTACCCTGATCTACGGCCTACGGATCAGAGTATGACAGGGCTGACTCCAGAGCATGGCAGGATTCAAGTAGAAGCAGCTTTTCTCCTGTGGTTTCAGCTTTTTACTGAAATAGATGACATTTTTTTCCACTCATGTAAAACTATATATTTTTTAATTAAATTTTGACTTGCTTCAAGCAACTAAGAATTGTTTGTTCTTTAATAGTCATAAACTACACCTCAGCAGTGTTGATATTTTTCATCTTCCCTGCCTTCTTCCACACTGAAAGTTATTTGTTATCTTTAAAGGGTCGTTAAGAAGTTAAAAATCAGTGGGACTGGACGTTGACATAATCATGACCTAGAAATGGTTGACAAAGTAGTTGGTGGCACAAATCCTGGGTTTGATAGTAGATTCTACCACTGATTTACATTCTTAAACACTTACATTCTCTAAGCCTCAGTCTCCTTCTCTGGAAAGAAACTATCCAGCATATATAGTAAGTTAAACATTGAGAAATGTTAGATGGCAATTTTGTCGTTGGCCCCCCCACCCCACCAAAAAAAAGAGTCCATCTTTCTTGATGTTAAAGCCAAAGTGGAGCTAGTGAATTGGAGGATGAGAAGGTGTTACCAGTTGAAAAACATTGAGGATTGTGGAAGATTTGCGGATTGAAAATCTTATTTATCTGTTCATCTTTATCCCCATTACACTTTAAATGCCAAAAGAGGCAGTGAAACTTTGCTGTGTTCCCAGAGGCTGGAAATCCCACAAATATTTTAGCACTGTCCTAGATGAATGTGATAATGCAAAAAGAAAAAAAAAAAAACTGAAGGCATTCCTAACTGGCAACAACACAGGCAGCAACATGCCCAGGGAGTGACTTCTAGAAATGGATTAGCTATTTGATTACTATCTCTAGGCTTAAGGGCCTTGAGACTCACTATGTTATGTATTTTCCACATCAAGTTGGGAACCCGTAGGAGCAATGAAAAACAAATGTGATAACTTGCCGCCGCAAACTGAACGTTCTCTTCCGTAGGTGGAAAGGACGGTGCTACTGGGGCCTTTCTTACTTGGGGACCAATATCCATTCCCTTCTGCCTCCCGTCTCTACAAGAAACAACAGTGAAACGCAGAGCCAAGTGACCCCAATCCCCAGCTCCGAAGGCTCCCGCCCGTTCTCAGCTGTCATTAGTACCAGTGAAAAGGAGACCATCAAGGGCGCATTGTCACGTGTGTGTGGAGAGCGCATCTTCCGGGCAGCTGGGGCTGGCTACAAGAGCCTGTGTGTGGTCCTCGGCCTCGCTGACATTTACATCTTCTCAGAAGATACCACGTTCAAGTGGGACTCTTGTGCTGCCCACGCCATCCTCAGGGCCATGGGTGGGGGAATGGTGGACTTGAAAGAATGCCTGGAAAGAAACCCTGACTCGGGGCTTGACTTGCCACAGTTGGTGTATCACGTGGGGAACGAAGGCACTGCTGGAGTGGATCAGTGGGCCAACAAGGGAGGACTCATCGCATACAGATCAGAGAAGCAGCTGGAGACATTCTTGAGCTGCCTCCTCCAGCACCTTGCCCCTGTGGCTGCACATAGGTAGATGAGCTCCGTCCTCATGGGCTCCACAGCCCAACTGTGAACCTAGTTTCCACATCTCTTGTCTTTTGAAGACAGCTTTGTCCTATTGACAGTCAACATTCACCTTCCTCTTTGGGGGAGCATTTTTCCATTATGTGTTCATAATGCTAATAAATGAATGATATTCATGCAGCAGTTAAATGTGTGAGATTCTTTATAGAGGATTTTGTGCGATTATTGCTGCTTGAAACGCTTCAGTAAAATATTGAAGACAGGAAAAATTCCTGCTCAATTAATAAAGCTCTTTAGAACATGAGTTTAGAGGTGATAAGTTAATGTCACTGAAATATTAGGGAGAGCAAAGGGGGTTGTGCTTAGTTTTGTTTCCTGTCTGGAGCAAAAATCTTCAGATTTAGCCTTTGGCAGAACATTTAGAACTGTGAATTTGAAGCATAATTTGGCCATGTTCATGCGCTTTCAGTGACGCTATGTTTCTTACAAGAATTAAAGCCCGGAGCCCCGATGGCTCCATCCTACTCATGTAGTCTCACACTCACACACATCCACACTCATACACACATTCTGAAACTCTCTCTCAAATTTATATTCTTATTCTCTCATTCTAACTCTCTGATTCTGCCCCTAATTATGTCTCTAGTTCTCTCTAACACTCTCACTTAACCTAACTCTTACTCCTGTCCGTAAGACAGGAGAGGATAGTAGTTTTTGCATAGTATTTATCACACTTCAAAAACCAGAGGTAGAGTTAAACATATACAGTCGTTGGTCTACTAGAATCCCATGTTGAATGTCCTCTGAGGTGGGTGAGACCTCTTTTTCCTGTCTCTTGAGCAGCCCTGGTTGAGGAGATAGTTGTACCATCTGCAGAGACCAAACTCTCAGCTATCTCCTTTCTGCCCTACGCCCTCTTGAGGCCAAAAGATTTTCTGCAGCATCCTCTGTTTTTCTGCAATTACAAAGGAATCACGGTAAGTCAAACTTTTAGTTTATTTTAATTTATTTATTTTAATTGGAGGCTATTTAAAGGTATCTCATTGCACACAGCAGATTAAACGACTTATTTAGTGAAAAAGTTACATAGTTTTTAGAGTCTGTACATGCTTTGTGATTGCTCATGGGTCCTCGAGCTGTATATTCTAATTTTAAAGGTTGATTTTTAAGTCAAAGTGAGTTCATTCTTCACAAAACACATTAGAAACCAAACCCCAGAAACTAGTGCTGCCTGATATTCATCAGAATGGAAAAGTAGAATATAGTTCAAGAAAAAGCATGTTGTGCACATAAACATTTTTAGAATATGTAAATTATCAATAGCAATGCAGTGAAAACAGTCATCTTCAATGTGATCTGTTTATTTATGTGATCTATCAATGTGCCAGTTTATTGAGGGGAAAACTGGATAGAACAGAGAATCCAATATATTCTGTAAACCTCTGTTGCACATATCCGTTGTCAATCTTTGCCGGAAAGCTAAGGCCCTTCCTTGAGCATGTGTGTGCTGGTCTAGCATTAACCACACCTATGGGAATGTGATCTGTAGCTCTGATTTCTTTCTATTTGGCTGCGCAGTGTGACTTACCGGATCTTGGTTCTCCCACCAGGGACTGAACCTGACCTGGCAGTGGAAGAACCGATTCCTAATCACTGTTCCACCAGGGAATTCTCAGGCTCTGATTTCTTTAGAGGAAGAAGTTAAAAAATATTTGCCATGTAGTCTGACAACATAATCATCCTGGATTTTCATTTTTTTCCCCTCTATGTTTACAATTGCCTCATACTAAGTAAATTTTTAAGACTCGTTTCTATCAATACTTTCAAAGCCTTAAATTCCTTGTTTTCAAATTCATTTTACATTATACTTAACCTGTTATTAAAGATACCATTGAAATATGATTTTTGAATGAAGTCAATCAGTCTAAGCAAACATACAACTCAGTTGATGGGAGTGGGAGTTGGGGGTTGTGATGGAGAGGTGCTCCGAAGAGTAGCCTGTTGGTCGCCAAGATCGAGCGTTTTGTGCATCAGCCAGGGTTTTTTTGCAGGAGGCTGGCAGACAGATGAATCTGCCAGGTTGCTTAAATAGAAGATGATAAAAGAGAGCCCCCTGCACATCAATAAGAGCAGTCCCTGGGAAGCCAGGTCAGTGTTGGTTCCTCTCTTGCTCCTACAGCCCACATCCAATCACTCAGGAGATCCTCTTGGCTCAACCTTCCAAATATACCTGTCACTCTCTACACTAGCCACATGCTTCCACTTAACCATCACGCCAGTCTCAATTCAACTGCTCCTGAAGACTGGCAGCCATGTTGAGTAGGGTTCTAATGGTTATTTCCTTTTAATGCACTTTGTGTATTGCCAATTTTTTGCTCTGGCTTCTAAGCCCCTAGTTACAGGCTCCCTGCATGAGATTTTGACATGCCAAGGGATACATATTGTATAAAGGGCTTTCTGCTGTGTTATAATGATGGGAGTATGAAAAAGCAGATCTTTGAGTATAAAGTCCTATAAGATAGCCCTTCTGTCTAGAAGAAGTGCAGCCAGGATAAGTTTGTAGTAATACTTTGCATCAGTAGCATTAGGTTTAACTGTGAACGGCAAAATGCCAAAATAACAATGGCTTAAATAAAAGCAAAAGTATTTGGTGAGCAGTCCAGAGCTGAAAGGAGGCCACCCCAAAGTCCTCAGGGAGTCGCACTCCTTCCATCTCACTGCTCTCCCAACCCCAGACCATGACCCTTCTCAGGTCTAAGACAACAGATTCTGCATTTTAGGCAGCAAGACAGAGGAGAAGACAAAGAAAGGAAGGGCAGCTTTTCACGTCACTGACCAGAACCTAGCCACATGACTGCACATAGAAAATCTCCATTTGGGATAACCATGTGCTCAACTGAAAGCCAGGCTTTTTATCACCCTGGTAGTTAGGAGCCGGGCATTAGAGGACATCTAGCAATCTCCATCACCCGGGCCAAATGAGTCATCCAGGCTTCTGTCTTCATCTGACCTCTGATCACACATCCTTTGTTCTATTCACTAAGGTCTCGTGACATTTAAAAGCAGATGTTTTCAACCCTTAGCTACACTCATCTACTTTTGACATACTTACCACTTCATCCCCCAAAGAATGAAGAGTGCATAAACACATTTGTCAAGATGGTAAGGCTTCCCTGGTGGCTCAGCGTTAAAGAATGTGCCAGCCAATGCAGGAGACGTGGGTTCAATCCTTGGGTCAGGAAGATCCCCTGGAGAAGGAAACGGCAACCCACTCCAGTATTCTTGCCTGGGGAATTCCATGGGCAGAGGATCCTGGTGGACTATAGTCCATGGGGTTGCAAAGAGTTGGTCACAACTTAGCATCTAAATAACAGCAACAACCAAGATGATAAAGGGAACTTCCTGCCTATTAATAAGGCACAGATGAGAATATAAGACAAACATAAAAACAGTTACTGGTGTCTTGAGACTTGTGAGAAATCTCTGGGACTCTTGCCTAAAGGCCTACTGCCCCCTCTTTTCAGACTCACACCTTTTGCCTCTGTTGAGTACTCAGCAAGCAGACAAACTGTGTCAAGTCTCCGCTTTCAGTTCCTTACTTAGCCATCCCCTGAAGGAGTCTGTTTAGCCTAGTCCATAGCAGCTGCTCATAATTCCTTGTCCTGCTTGCATGGCCCAGAACATGTAACTGTAACCAGCCTTAAACACAGCTAGCACACAGAAATAGGGACTTACCGGGTGGCTCAAGTGATAAAGAACCCACCTGCTAGTTTAGGAGATGCAGGAGACATAGGCTTGATCCCTGGTCAGGAAGATCCCCTGGAGAAGGAAATGGCAACCTACTCCAGTATTCTTGCCTGGAGAATCCCATGGACAGAGGAGCCTACAGAGGGCTACCGTGCATGGGGTCACAAAGAGTCGGACACAACTGAGCAGCTAACACACACACACACTAATTATTCAGGCTTCCCCGGTGGTTCAGCGGTAAAGAACCCGCCTTTCAACACAGGAGACGTAAGAGAAATGGGTTGGGAAGATCCCCTGGAGAAGGAAATAGCAACTCACTCCAGTATTCTAGCCTGGGAAATCCCATGGACAGAGGAGCCTGGCGGGCTACAGTCCATGGGGTCGTAAAAGAGTTGGACGTGACTGAGCAGCTGTGCACGCACCGCACACTCAGCATAGAAACAGCCCTGCCCACTCCATGGCAGAAAAGGTCAGACGTACATTCTGAAAAGTAGGAAAGAGCAGACAAAAGTTTCTGACAGCTTCCTTCTTGTCCCTCAGTTTTGTTTTTATTTTACTTTTTCTGTAAGTGCTAAATGCAAAGGAAGAGTAGAAACAGTAAGTCATAACCTCTCACATCCATAGTTAACACCTTTCATTGTACCTGGCTTGGTACTTGGATTGTAACACATATCCATGACGCAAGCCTAAGGGACTGTGACTGTCCCTCCAGAGTGGCAGGGAACTCAATTAAAAGCTGGTCTGTACACAGATGGATCTTTGAAACTGGTCCGGGGGAAGTAGCTGTGTTTAGCACTGATATCTTTCTTAAAAGGTTTATATGCTTATAATTTCTGTTTGATAATCAGCCTAGCCAACATTGTGACTGCTATGTAACAAAATGTAATTTTAAATATGATTTTTCTTTTCTAGGCTGCATTTTCAATGCTGCTGACCCTCAGCGAGCCATTATCATATAGGATTAAGAGCTTTCTCCATTAAAAAGAAAAAAAGACCATCCTTAGGCTGGCTTCATGGGCTTGTGACTTGTGCGGGTACAAAAGGCTTCTCACAGCACCATGCTTGGTTCTGCAAGTGCCGTCTTGAAATTCTCAAACATTTTGTCTTTGAACTTGTAAATTAAGTTTCTAGGACAGTGGAGCATGCGTGTACACAGAGGTGTGATGTACAACATGTGTTTGCCCTCTTTCCCCGTAACCCCATTCCATTCGTGTAGTGTTCACAGTGCCGTGTGAGCACAGAATTCCTACAGACCCCTGATGTATAGGGGTTCAATGAGACTTAAATTAAGTACAAGGTAAGCGAATTACATTTATTATGACTAATTAGGTGGGGATAACAGCCCCCTAGAACTAGGATTTGCTTGGAATGCCAAAAGATGGCACTGGCATTCTCAGAAACATAAAAAGACCAAGGAAATCTATTATGCCCTTTCTTATTTTTTTTTCTATATAATTACAGCAAATCACACAGGGTGAAAATGATGGCATGGAAAGAAAGGGAAAGTTAGGGCCACCTAGGGACTTCTTGCGGAGAAGGCAATGGCACCCCACTCCAGTACTCTTGCCTGGAAAATCCCATGTACGGAGGAGCCTGGTAGGTTGCAGTCCATGGGATCGCTAAGAGTCGGGCATGAGTGAGCGACTTCACTTTCGCTTTTCACTTTGATGCATTGGAGAAGGAAATGGCAACCCACTCCAGTGTTCTTGCTTGGAGAATCCCAGAGACAGTGGGCCGCCATCTATGGGGTCGCACAGAGTCGGACACGACTGAAGCGACTTAGCAGCAGCAGGGACTTCTTGGCAGTCCAGTGGCTAAGCCTGTGCATTCCCAGTGCAGGGGCCCAGGTTTGTTCCCTGATCAGGGAACTAGATCCTGCATGCCTCAACTAAGACCCAGTGCAGCCAAAATAAATAAGTAAATATTTTTTAAAAAAGATAGGCCCACCCATAAGTCCTTTTCTTCTTGTTCTTCCTTGCCAGAAAACTGAAGATAGAAAGAATTAGCAGGATGTGTACATATCAAGAATTGAGCTAAAAACCAGCTGAGTTACTTTTCTGCATTCTTTCCACTCTTGTAGTGATGATAATATATGTATCCATGGGCTTCCCTGGTGGCTTAAACAGTAAAGAATCTACCTGCAATGCAAGAGACCTGGGTTTAGTCCCTGGGTCAGGAAGATCCCGTGGAGGAAGGCATGGCAACCCACTCCAGTATTCTTGTCTGGAGTGTCCCAGGGAGAGAGGAACCTGGCAGGCTACAGTCCATGGGGTCCCAAAGAGTCAACACGACTGAAGTGACTCAGCACACGGGCACAAGCTATGAAAAATGAAACGTATGATTTTGGTGATTGCACATATGAGTTACACTCTTATACTTAAAGCTGGCATTGTGCAATATAAATACAAATGGTAAAATTCAAGCTAACAAATTTAAAAATCTTCTTATTGACATTAAATAGCAAATAATAGCATGACAGGTTGAAAGAGAGAATAGAAGAAAGGAAAACCTTTTAACTTTAGTATCTTTAATGACAACCTTTTTCCTGCTTTCTGTAAGGGAGCCCCACTATTTCATCTTTCCAGGGCGCTACCAACTATGTAGCCAGCTGTGAACTGGCCCCATTTCTACTCCTAACCTCACTGTCTTTTGTTCTCTTTGAATTTTTATCATATTTGTTAGTCAGGTCCAAACCCAGCCCATTGGTGAGCTAGGTCTACCCAAACCTGGGAGTAGCAGAATCTTTTCAGTTATTTGGAAGCTGAGATGATAAGAGAACCAAAGTATGTTTTACAAACATTTCTCCCTTGGTAAGTAAGCTGGCCCTCCCTGCTATAAGTTCCCAAGCAATTTGAGCACATTGGAACATTTGCTGTAAACTTTACAACACTCTCCACCAGGGGTCTCTAGCGGATTTGCATAGGCACGTATGTAACAGTGAAGGAAAATTGTAGCAAAGTTCTTGTCCGTACTAACCACTTCCGATGGGTCGGGTCACCTTTAAAATACATCATCATGCTTTAAAGGCTTCCCAAGTGGTGCATGATGAAGAATCTGCCTGCCAATTCAAGAGACACAAGAAACGTGGGTTCGATCCATGGGTCAAGAAGATCCCCAGAGGAGGAAATGGCAACCCACTCCAGTATTCTTGCCCAGAAAATTCCATGGACAGAGGAGCCTGGTGGGTCAAACACGACTGAGTCAGACATGAAGAAGCACGTATGCACACACATGCATACACATACACGCATCATGTTTTAAATGTGCTGTTTTTCTTTAAAAACTCATTTCTCTCATTGTGTTTTAAGTTATTTCCTCATTACATGCTTCCTAAAGAACTACAAAATATGAAAAAGTAGAAAGAAGGAAAAATTAACATCCAGACAAAACTACTGTTGGCATTTTAGTCAACTTTCCTAGAGTTGTTTTCTTTCTCTGCATAAAAGAATGAAAACATAAGCCACAGAGTAGGAGAGATATTTGTAACATGTACCCGGCAAAAGATCTGTATCTTGTAGCTGTAAACTGCTGCTGCTGCTGAGTCGCCTCAGTCGTGTCCGACTCTGTGCAACCCCAGAGACGGCAGCCCACCAGGCTCCCCCGTCCCTGGGATTCTCTAGGTAAGAACACTGGAGTGGGTTGCCATTTCCTTCACCAATGCAGGAAAGTGAAAAGTGAAAGTGAAGTCGCTCAGTCGTGTCCAACTCCTAGCAACCCCATGGACTGTAGCCTACCAGGCTCCTCCGTCCATGGGATTTTCCAGGCAAGAGTACTGGAGTGGGGTTCCACTGCCTTCTCTGGTAGATATAAAAGACTCCTATAAATCAGCAAGAAAAAGATACAAAGTCCAATTAAAAAGTGGTCACAAGACCCTTTACAAAAGAGAGTATTTAAATGGCTGATAAGCACATCAAAAAGCATAAACATAACTAATCATCAGGAAAATGCATTTAAACACTGTAGAGCCATTACATCCACCACCATAATTAAAGCTTAACAATCAGTGTCAAATATTAGTGAGAATTTGAAACAACTAAGTGTCTTACATATACTCATTGGTGGAATTACAAATTGTACAAAAACATTTGGCAATATTTAATAAAGCTGAGTGTATACTTATTCTATGACCCTTCTCTTGGTACATACCCAACAGAAATGCATGCAAATAATGTCCATATCAACAGTACTCATAATAGCCCAAACCAGAAAACTAAGCAAATGCTCAACTATCGTAGAATGAATAAATACAGTATGGTACACAGAAATGGGATGAAACAGCATGTATTTCACATACATAATGTGAAATGAAAGAGGCAACCCACAAAAGTATATGCTGGATGATACTCTATATAATCTCCAAAACCAAGCTGCCCTCATGGAATGTGTACATATCAAGATCCCCCTTCAGGAAGTCTTCTTAGGAAGTGCGTCAGCTGAAGAGAGCTATTTGACCCCCGATTATATCCCCAGTTATGGAGCTGGCTATAAAGGCCTTCACTCAACCTGGGAAAACCCTGAAGAGCTGTCCCAGGTTCGGAGTGCCCTGTAGAATTAGCTGAAGACTTTGTTGAGACTGTAATTCAGCCCACTTTTACTTCTGCCCAATCACGTTTCTTCCCTCTCTTTCCTTTTTCCTCTGGACGCCTGGCCTCCTACCACCTTCCCTCCCACGAGTGCTGGTCCCAGCTGTACAGTAATGTCAGCATCTGCTTCCCTGGGAACTTGATCTTCAGTGTGAGAGCAACGATTCCCTTTGGGAAGGCAGTGACGGCAGGAGAAGGCAAAGGCACTCCACTCCAGTGTTCTTGCCTGGAGAGCCCCAGGGACGGGGGAGCCTGGTGGGCTGCCATCTATGGGGTCGCACAGAGTCGGACATGACTGAGCGACTTAGCAGCAGCAGCAGCAGCAGTGACGGGGAAACGCCAGTAATGATCTACACCTCGATGGCGGACACATAGGAGTGTTCACTTTGTAAAAATTCATTGCTCTATAGACTTAAGTTTAGTCTGTTTCACTCTATTTACAGGGCTTCCCAGGTGCTGCAGTGGTAAAGGATCCACCTGCCAATGCAGTACTTGCAGGAGCCACAGGTTCGATTCCTGGGCTGGGAAGATCTCCTGGAGGAGGAAATGGTGACCCGCTCTAGTATGCCTGCCTGGAGAATCCTATGGACAGAGGAGCCTGGCAGGCTACAGTCCATGGGGTCGCAAAAGAGTCAGATACAACTGAGCACACACACATACAAGAACTATATTAACACTTAATTAAAACATTTACCGGGGCCGGGGGCGGGGGGAGGGACA
Source organism: Redunca redunca (assembly GCA_006410935.1). NCBI lineage: Eukaryota > Metazoa > Chordata > Mammalia > Artiodactyla > Bovidae > Redunca > Redunca redunca. The sequence continues at coordinate 78,648 of SJYQ01000367.1, read as the reverse complement.
TTTACCGGGAAAAAAAGCCAACGAATATGCTTGTTAAATGTGTATATCTGAACACTCTCTAATTATTTCATTTAGATAAATTCCTAGAAGTGGAACTGCTAGATCAAAAATGGACATTTTACTTTCCTGGTGGTCCAGAGGTTAAGACTGTGTGCTCTCAATGCAGAAGGCACAGGTTTGATTCCTGGTCAGGGAACTAGTGGAGTAGGCAATGGCACCCCACTCCAGTACTCCTGCCTGGGAAATCCCATGGACAGGGGAGCCTGGTAGGCTGCAGTCTGTGGGGTCACGAAGAGTCGGACACGACTGAGCGACTTCCCTTTCACTTTTCACTTTCATGCACTGGAGAAGGAAATGGCAACCCACTCCAGTGTTCTTGCCTGGAGAATCCCAGGGATGGGGGAGCCCGGTGGGCTGCCATCTATGGGGTCGCACAGAGTCGGACACGACTGAAGTGACTTAGCAGCAGCAGCAGCAGCAGGGAACTAGATACCATTTGCAGCATCAGTTCAGTTCAGTTCAGTCGCTCAGTCGTGTCCGACTCTGTGCGACCCCCATGAATCGCAGCACACCAGGCCTCCCTGTCCATCACCACCTCCCGGAGTTCACTCAGACTCACGTCCATCGAGTCCATGATGCCCTCCAGCCATCTCATCTTCTGTCGTCCCCTTCTCCTCCTGCCCCCAATCCCTCCCAGCATCAGAGTCTTTTCCAATGAGTCAACTCTTCGCATGAGGTGGCCAAAGTACTGGAGCTTCAACTTTAGCATAATTCCTTCCAAAGAAATCCCAGGGCTGATCTCCTTCAGAATGGACTGGTTGGATCTCCTTGCAGTCCAAGGGACTCTCAAGAGTCTTCTCCAACACCACAGTTCCAAAGCATCAATTCTTCGGTGCTCAGCCTTCTTCACAGTCCAACTCTCACATCCATACACGACCACAGGAAAAACCATAGCCTTGACTAGATGGACCTTAGTCGGCAATGTAATGTCTCTGCTTTTGAATATGCTATCTAGGTTGGTCATAACATGGCAAAAAATAAAATAAAAGTGGACATTTTAAATTTAGGTGCCTAGTGACAAAGTATCCTCCAGAAAAGGTGTACCAATAAAAATATTATCAACAAAGGATCAGAATATTCATTTGCCAACACAAGATAGCATCAATCTTTCAAATCTAATAGGTGAGAAAAGTAGATCAGGTTGTTTAAATATTCCATTGCTCTTCTTTAAAATTAATTATATACTGATGATTAGTTGGCCAGTTGTAAGTATTAGTGTAGTCCTTGAATTGTACCATTTTACTGTGGAAAGAAGATAAAAGTTTAAACACTTGTAGAACCAATGAGCAAAGATTATAGGGAAGCAAGTTTGAACTCAATACATGAGGCTTTCAAAAATTTTGAAATTTCCAGCCATGAAATGAACTGTGTTCTAACTACCATTAATTTTAAAGTCATTAATCAGGTTCAAGTAGAATCTATACAACACTTTTCTGGGATTCTAACCATGACATCTTGTTTTCATAATGAATCAGATTGTTGTGGCTTTTGGAGTAGGAGTGGAGTAAAATCGTAATATACTATGCTTAGAAATTCTTTGCTTTCTGTACTTATCCACTTAAAGATCTCATTGATATTTACAACTTTATATCACCTATATACTTGATTCCCAAATTTGTAAAAGATGGAAAAGAATAAAGCAACGAATGGATTAGAATGAGGAGAAAACCCCAATCTTTCTTTAAACTCCAGACCCATATATCTAATTACCTGCTGGCCATTTCTGCTTCCATGCCTTGCCAGTTGGTGAAACTCAACAGTTCCCAAAGTCATCATCGTTCCCATCCTGCCCACCCCCTTCTTCATAGACTCCTCTAGCCTTTTAGTTTTCTGGTTCTAGCTCTGCTCTTTCATATCCTTCCCTGAGGGAAGCTCTGGGGTCCTGTTCTTATCCTCGAGCTCTTCCTCCCTGCTGTCCCCCCACACCCTGGGCTCCAACATCCTTTCATCCTTCACACTTCCAGGTCACCATGTTTGGCCAGACCTCTTCTTGCCCCTGACTCCCCTTGCACACACACTGCCAGTGTGGCTTTGAGGCACCTGCAGTAGTTCAAGAATACCTAGACTGGGGGCAGTGGCCTTGGCTCAGCTGCTGTGAGTGACCCGTGACTGTGGGTAGACACAGCTGTCTATGCTCCAGTGTCCTCGTTGGAAGGACACTCGCCAGAGGCACCTCCAATGCCTACATCATGAAACAGTCTCAGTCAGGTCCTCCATTCCCTAAAAGCCTCTGGCGACTTTCTCCTCGTTCCTAGGCTTTAACTTGGCATTCAAGCCTTTCTTACAGCCCACTTCCCACCCCCTCTTCCCCACCACACATACACACACACAGGAAATTAAGAAAAACAGGTGAGACTCGAAATTTCATCCTAGATTTTGAGACTCTTTGCACCTCACAGCTCTTTGCTGAGTTTCTCAGCCTTTTACCCCGAATATGTACAATTTAGAATTTGGAAAAGCCCTAGAAGGAAACTCCAGTCAAAGCATCAGTCTCACTGCTGTATATTCCTCTTTCCTCTGGGATCTTAAGCCTTTAGATAATGGCTGTTAAAGTCCCTAACTCCGATTTCTTTCTTCCCAGCCCAGTAAGGCAGCTGCCAGTGGGGGCTCTCTGTCTCTAAGCCCTACAGTGTGAGTTTAAAATGCCATGGGCTGGGCAAAGATTTCTTAAACAAAACACTAAAATACTAGTTATCATGGAAAAACTGTAATCACCTCCAAGATCATAAATGGAAGAATGGTTGAAATAAATTGCAGTCTATCTATGATGTGAAGAACTGACTCATTAGAAAAGACCCTGATGCTGGGAATGATTGAAGGCAGGAGAAGGGGACGACAGAGGGTGAGATGGTTAGATGGCATCACCGACTCAAGAGATATGAATTTTAGCAAATTCCAGGAGTTGGTGATGGGCAGGGAAGCCCGGCGTGCTGCAGTCCACGGGGTCTCAAAGAGTCAGACACGACTGAGTGACTGAACTGAACTGATAGGATGGAATATTACGCAAGAAGAAGGAAGAGTGACATCTAAAGGCACTATATGAAAACATACTCGTGGCACACTGTGTTGGTAAGTGAAAAAACATTTCATAGAAAAGCTATGCAGTTTGTAAGTTAAAAATAATTTTTTACACTCTGTATAAAGACTCTGATGCTGGGAGGGATTGGGGGCAGGAGGAGAAGGGGACGACCGAGGATGAGATGGCTGGATGGCATCACCGACTCAATGGACATGAGTTTGAGTGAACTCCGGGAGTTTGTGATGGACAGGGAGGCCTGGCATGCTGCAGTTCATGGGGTCATGAAGAGTCAGACACGACTGAGTGACTGAACTGAACTGAAGTATATATATCAAACTATTCATGGTAATTATGCCAACCTGTGGGATTACAAAAGAATCTTCCTTTTCTGTATCATCTTTTTTTGTTGTTTATTTCCAATAAACAAGAATTACTTTTTATAACTTGGGGAAAACAGTGAAACAAAACTTGATACTACATTTCTTTAAGAAAAAACTAACATTTGGGCTACAACTTATATTTTCCCTCTGGAATGTAAGCTTGATGGGAGTAGGGACTTTGTTATTCACCTCTGTTCCTGGCACCTAGAACAGTGTGGGGCACAAAGTAAGTGCTTAGATTAGATTAGATTAAAGTTGCTCAGTTGTGTCCGACTCTTTGCAACCCCATGGACCATGGAATTCTCCAGGCCATAATACTGGAGTGGGTAGCCTTTCCCTTCTCCAGGGGAACTTCCCAACCCAGGGATCGAACCCAGGTCTCCTGCATTGCAGGCAGGGTCTTTACCAGCTGAGCGACAAGGGAAGTGCAAGAATACTGGAGCGGGTAGCCTATCCCCTCTCCAGCGAATCTTCCCAACCCAGGAATTGAACTGGGGTCCCCTGCATTGCAGGTGGATTCTTTACCAACTGATCTATCAGGGAAGCACAAGTGCTTAGTAAATATTGGTTGAATGAATGAACAATTGAATCAATATGCCCCCAAATATGTGACATAAGTGTTAAAACACGAGCTGGTTTCCTATATCTAATTATCTACAAAGGAGTGTTACCCATGGTATTATGGAAGAATATTTTAAGGAGGATCACTTGAATATAGACAAGTATTTTTCCTCAAATACAGTTGACCCTTGAACAATGAAGAGGGTTCAGGGTGCTGTCCACTTGTGTAGTTGAATCCACATACTGTTATCTCTGCCTCAAAAACAAAGTAATTGACAAATGACTCACCATGAGGGCAGGAACAACATTTTGGATAGAATTAGGGCTCAAATACTAGTTTTTTTTATTCCACATTTCAGAATCTTGAATCAAATACAAACTTTTCCTCACAGTTAAAGATCTATAAAAAACACAGATACTATATTTATTGGTATTGGTATTCTCCTGAGAAATCTGTATGCAGGTCAAGAAGCAACAGTTAGAACTGGACATGGAACAACAGACTGGTTCCAAATCGGGAAAGGAGTACGTCAAGGCTGTATATTGTCACCATGCTTATTTAAGTTATATGCAGAGTACATCATGCAAAATGTCAGGCTGTATGAAGCACAAGCTGGAATCAAGATTGCAGGGAGAAATATCAATAACCTCAAATATGCAGAAGACACTGCCCTTATGGCAGAAAGCGAAGCGCTAAACAGCCTCTTGATGAAAGTGAAAGAGGAGAGTGAAAAAGTTGGCTTACATATAAGAAACGAATCACCAGTCCAGGTTCAATGCAGGATACAGGATGCTTGGGGCTGGTGTACTGGGGTGACCCAGAGGTTTGGTACGGGGAGGGAGGTGGGAGGGGTTCAGGATGGGGAATACGTGTACACCCGTGGCAGATGCATGTTGATGTACAGCAAAACCAATAAAATATTGTAAAGTAATTAGCCTCCAATTTAAATAAATAATTTTTTTAAAGGTTAAAATTAAAAAACAAAAACAAAAAAACTCAACATTCAGAAAACTAAGATCATGGCATCTGGTCCCATCACTTCATGGCAAATAGATGGGAAAACAGTGGAAACAGTGAGAGATTTTATTTTCTTGGGCTCCAAAATTACTGCAGATGGTGACTGCAGCCATGAAATTAAAAGACGCTTGCTCCTTGAAAGAAAAGCTATGACCAACCTTGACAGCATATTAAAAAGCAGACATTACTTTGCCAACAAAGGTCCGTCTAGCCAAAGCATGGTTTTTCCAGTGGTCATGTATGGATGTGAGAATTGGACTATAAAGAAAGCTGGGCACCCAAGAATTTGCTTTCGAACCGTGGTGTTAGAGAAGACTCTCGAGAGTCCCTTGGACTGCAAGGAGATCCAACCAGTCCATCCTAAAGGAGATCAGTCCTGGGTGTTCTTTGGAAGGACTGATGCTGAAGCTGATACCCCAATACTTTGGCCACCTGATGCGAAGAACTGACTCATTGGAAAAGACTCTGATGCTGGGAGGGATTGGGGGCAGGAGGAGAAGGGGACAACAGAGGATGAGATGGCTGGATGGCATCACTGACTCGATGGACATGGGTTTGGGTGAACTCTGGGAGTTGGTGATGGACAGGGAGGCCTGGCATGCAGCGGTTCATGGGGTCACAAAGAGTCAGACACGACTGAGCGACTGAAATGAACTGATATTTATTGGAAGAAAACCCACGTAAACAGCCTCACACAATCCCAGCTCATGCTGTTCGAGGGTCAGCTGTGACACGTGCTCCTGAAGCAGGCTGTGAATGCACCCTCTCCGCCGGGACAGCCGGGACCTTCATGCTGTGCTTGTTCTCTCTGTGCTCTGCGTTACTTCGTTTCAGGAAGGACTTTACCAGGACTTTCAGTGCCTAACAAAGAGTATTCAAATAATCACTAAGTTACTTACATATTGTCAATTGTAAAATAATGACCTGGTATTAAGAATGTAAATGTCATTCCTATTTTATTTTGGCAGTATTAAATTTAACAGAGACTCAACTTAATGATAGAATTATGGTTCCTTTTATATTCCCCATGTGCCATATAATCACATTTTTAAGTGTGATTACAAAGGTTACAAAGAAGAATATTAATATTACAAACAAATGTTCAACAGTAGCAACACAAAGGAAAAGTACAAGGCTTCTGACTCTGCAAGACCAGTGCTCTAACTTCTGACCTATGGAGCTGCTTTCGGCTTTAAAGGGAAACATTTACTGCATAATATTTTAAAAGATGAAAACACTTGAGATGTACAGAATACAATTACAAAAATTTTTAGCTAAAGAGGTCTTAACCAATTCTCAGTTCATTAATTTTATAAGAGACTCTCATATCTAGAAAGTTTCACACAGTGAGGGAACTCAGTTCCCTCAGAACTCAGGGTCCCACAGTAAACAGTTGGGGTATTTAATAATAAAACCTATTTGGTTTTAAATAACCAAAAATATTTTAATTGTTTCATACTTTTACTTTGAGATATATTTAAAATGCCATGTAGAAGAAGTAGTACATTCTATTTGCACAAGTTGGTGAGTACACAAGTCTTTGCTTTCATTGTTTTTTATTTAACTAAACCTATAATTACTGCTTCCCTGGTGGCTCAGAGGTTAAAGCCTCTGCCTGCAATGCGGGAGACCTGGGTTTGATTCCTGGGTCGGGAAGATCCCCTGGAGAAGGAAATGGCAACCCACTCCAGTATTCTTGCCTGGAGAATCCCATGGAAGGAGGAGCCTGGTGGACTACAGTCCACGGGGTCACAAAGAGTCGGACACGACTGAGCGACTTCACTTTCATATTTACAAATATGTTATTTTACCCACACAACTCTCCTGAATTGTGTCTATCATCATGTAGAAAAATAACCAGTATTAAAAAATTCAGTATTTACATTTTGTGCAAATCAATTGATTAGTAAATTCCCAGATATCAAAATGGTAGGACAGGCTGTGGCAGGCAGAATACTGAACGAGGTAGAAACCAAGGCTTTACACTGAATCCAGGGGAAATGATACCACTTTGGATACCACAGTGATAGCTTTTCCAGAAAGGCATAAGGACCATAAGTACATTTTAGTTGATTCCTTCCCCCAAATAAAACACTTGAAGAAGGATACAGAAGATTTAGAAAATGTTCAGAAGAAGTGATCAGGATGGAGAAAATGAAATGGAGTCATTTTCCTCCCCATACTATAGTGTCAGTTTTTAAAGTGCTATTTGGGAAATACTGATTTCTATATATTAATTTTGTACCTTATCATATTACACAAACATTATTAATTCTAATAATTCTTCAATTTGATTCTCCCAAATTTTCTAGGTATACAGTCAAACAGTATAAATATTATGATTTTGTTTCTTCCTTTTCCACATGTATAACCCATCTTTCATTTTCGTATTGCATTGACTAGACCTTCTGGAAGAATGCTTCGGCAAGCATGTGGAAGATGGGTATAAATAGGTGTACTTTTCTGGCTTCTTAACACGCGTGGATTATCCTTATTAGTAACAGTTTATTATGAAACAATAATTTTATATAGCAAGGGAGGGAAATTTCCTCATTTGCTGTATAATATCTTGAGTCCTTTTGACTCAAGTATAGGGTGCCTTTCTGTTTAGGTCACTCCTACTAGGCAGAGTGTTTGCAGTCAAAAATACTCTGAGGTACTGATTGCCTTTCATTCTAGTACTGCAGAGTTATGTTTGGCTTATGAAATAAGAGGTGGTCCAGGAGGGAAGGGGCGATTTTACTCACTGACACAGACATGAGCTGCAACCTCCAGGCCTCCTAAGCTTTGCTGAGTTATAATTGACATGCAAGCAGCTGCACCTAATTAAAGTGTATACTTTGATAAGGGCTTTCCTGGTGGCTCAGGTGGAAAGAATCTGCCTGCATGCAGAAGACCTGTGTTTGATCCCTGAGTTGGGAAGATCCCCTGGAGAAGGGAATGGCTACCCAGTCCAGTATTTTGGCCTGGAGAATTCCATGGTCCATATAGTTCATGGGGTCGCAAAGAGTCGGACATGACTGGGCGACTTTCACTTTCACACTTTAATAAGCATTTATAAATCATCTTGAAACAGTCACCACAGTCAAGGTAAAGAGCATGTTAATCATCCTCTAAAATTTCCTCACACCTCTTTATAATTATTCCCTCTCTCCCCTCCCTTCTCCGCCCAACTCCATTCCCAGGCAGTCAGCTATCTGCTTTCTGTTCCTATGGGTCAGTTTGCATTTTTAAGAGTTTTATAAAAGGAATTGTAAAACATTTTTTTATAGGTGGCTGTTTACCTTCTTTCACTCGGTAATTATTTTTTATATTCATCCATTATGTTTACATATTCATCAGTGCATGCGTCTCTAGTCTGTTTTTTTAGTTGCTGACTAGTAATCCCACTGCATGCAAAAACCACAATCTGCTTATCCATTCGCAAAATGATGGACATTTAGGTTGTTTCCAGGTCTCGGCTATTACAAATAAAGCTTCTGCATACTTTCGTGTGTAAGACTTTATGTGAACATATGCCCTCATTTCTCCTAGGGAACTACCTAGGAGTGGAATAACTGTGGGTAAGTTTATGATTGACTTTTTAAGAAACTGCCAAATTATTTTCCAAAGTATTATAATGATTTTATATTCCCAGCAGGTTTGTATAAGGTTCTAGTTTCTCCACATACTCTACAACAGTTAGTATGTTCATTTTTAATGTTACTTACTTATTTGCCTATTCAACAACATGTACACTGGTGTTTTTAATTTGCGCTTCTCTAAAGCAGGATTTTTCAACCTTATTACTAATGACGTGTATGTGTGTTTGCTAAGTTGCTTCAGTCATGTCTGACTCTGCGATTCGATGGACCGCAGCCTGCCAATCTCCTCTGTCCATGGGATTCTCCAGGCAAGAATACTGGAGTGGGGGCCCCTTTCCTTCTCCAGGGCATCTTCCTTACTCCGGGGTCGAACCCGAGTTTCTTACATCTCGTGCACTGCCAGGCAAGTTCTTTATCACTAGCGCCACCTGCTGCTGCTAAGTCACTTTAGTCGTGTCCGACTCTGTGCGACCCCATAGACGGCTGCCCACCAGGCTCCCCCATCCCTGGGATTCTCCAGGCAAGAACACTGGAGTGGGCTGCCGTTTCCTTCTCCAATGAAAGAAAGTGAAAAGTGAAAGTGAAGTCGCTCAGCCGTGTCCGACTCTTCGCCACCCCATGGACTGCAGCCTACCAGGCTCCTCCGTCCATGGGATTTTCTAGGCAAGAGTACTGAACTGGGTTGCAGCGCCACCTAGGAAGCCCCAATTACTAGTGACATTTTGGACCAAACAATTCTTTGTGTTGAGCATTCTTTGCCAAAGAATGCTCAAACTACCGCACAATTGCACTCATCTCACATGCTAGTAAAGAAATGCTCAAAATTCTCCAAGCCAGGCTTCAGCAATACATGAACCGTGAACTTCCTGATGTTCAAGCTCGTTTTAGAAAAGACAGAGGAACCAGAGATCAAATTGCCAACATCCGCTGGATCATGGAAAAAGCAAGAGAGTTCCAGAAAAACATCTATTTCTGTTTTATTGACTATACCAAAGCCTTTGACTGTGTGGATCACAATAACCTGTGGAAAATTCTGAAAGAGATGGGAATACCAGACCACCTGACCTGCCTCTTGAGAAATCTGTATGCAGGTCAGGAAGCAACAGTTAGAACTGGACATGGAACAAGAGACTGGTTCCAAATAGGAAAAGGAGTACGTCAAGGCTGTATATTG
>SJYQ01000367.1:53484-68168 GCA_006410935.1 Redunca redunca | reverse complement strand
TGACTCATGGATATTTATTTTATTCTTTCACTTAAAATTCAATATTATTATGTATTTTATTTCTCATATTGTTCTATATTTTGCCATTACATATCATTTCATGTTGATTTCTGTGTTTTTTTTTTCTTTCAGGATGGAATTTGAGTATAATTTAAAATATCAGCAGACTCTAAAATGTATAGACAAAATAATTTTGCCATGAACTTTGCCAACATATCTTCTAAAATCAATTCTCATATTAGTGCTTCATAAACTCACTTTTTAAAATTATGGCAAAAAATATTACATGAAATTCACCACTTTAATAACTTTTAATTGTATATATGTTTGTTTCAGCCATGCCACATGGCTTCCAGGATCTCAGTCCCCTGACCAGGGATTGAACCCAGGCCATGACAGTGAAAGCCTGGAATCCAACCATGAGGCCATCAGGGAACTCCCCCAAATAAGTATATTTTTAAAAATCACATAACTGAGATCCGTTTTAGGTGCTTTGGTTTGTACTGGATTGATTGCAAGGATGGAAACAGCAGAGTCATTATGAAGACTGTTGCGTTAGGGCCTTGGAGTGCTGTGTGTACAGATGGATAAGATGAAACATATTAGTAAAATACCAAGGAGATAAAGTTGGCAAGACTTAGCATTTGATTGAAGGTAGTTAAAGATTGAAACTTTATGTAATAGGCCAGAAATAATAAAAGTGATATTTTTTAAAAGATAATCTGTGTACCACTATAGCATATGCTACCTTCTATTATAATCAATCTATTCATAGCCAGGTCTTTGCTAGTAAATTCACAAGCCTCTGATGGAAGGGACTGGATTTTATATTTTCTTCTATCACCAGAGTTTAACTCTGCTCCACTGCAATAGGTTTATTACCGTTTATAGTAAGATGACCACAATTAGAAGACCTTCCTGAGTTTCCTCCTACTTCTATGGCTAATCCTTCTTGGCTTCTCTTCCTATGTTGTTGTTGAATTGTTTAGTCACTAAGTTGTGTCCGACTCTTTGAGACCCCATGGACTGCAGCCCGCCAAGCTCCTCTGTCCATGGGATTTCCCAGGCAAGAGTACAAGAGTGGGTTGCAATTTCCTTCTCCAGGGGATCTTCCCAACCGAGGGATAGAACCTCCATCTCCTGCTTTGCAGATGGATTCTTAACCACTGAGCCACCTGGGAAGCCCTTCCTCTTCTTATACCAACTGGCAAATGTTGGCCTTTCTCGGGGTTCTGTTAGTATATGGTGACCCCTTCACTTCTGTGATTGTAAATAGCACATCAATTTTGATAACTGCCAGGTCCAACCCTCTCGTCTGAGTTTTGTAAACACAGACTTAACTGACTACTTCACAGCTCCACTGGCAAGTATCACAGGCTCCTCCAACTTATGCCAAAATGTGAGCTCTTCCTTTCTCCCCTCCAACCTGCTCCTCCCACGGTCTTCTCCCTCTCTCTAAAGGTTGTCACCATCCACCCAGTTGCTCGAGCCAGAAACTTGTGAGTCATTCTTACACCTCCTTTCCCTTGCCTCCCACACCCAGTACATCGCCAAGTGTGCTGAGACACTTTCCAACACACTCTCTCGAATCCATCCACTTCTCTTCATCCCCACTGCTCATCACCCTGCCCCCAGACACCGTTAATCTCTCTCCTCACCGCTAACTCCTTTCCAACTGAGTCTCACTTCCACTTCTGCCCTCTCCATACCATTCTCCATGTAGCAGCTACAGTGATTTAACGGCACAAGTCAGATCTCCTAAGCATTCTTCAATAGATCTCACTGAACGTGAATTAAAATTCAAGATGCTTGCTGTGATGCCCATCACATCAAGGTTGTTGCCTGACCTGATTCTTGCCTACTTCTCCAACCTCATCTCTTGACATTTCCCCTTAGACCACCACTACCTCTGCTCCAGTTACCTGAGCTTAGCTCTTTGCTGCCTCGAGGCAGCTCCTTCTTAGGGGAAAAGTCTTCCCAGAGCTCTCCACCTGGTCATCTCCAACTTATGCCTCAGGTCCAGTTTACTCTTAATTCCTCAAAGGGTCCTCCCTATCTTCCAATCTAAGTTACCTTCTTTCATTTTTTCCCTTGTGTGATACTGTTTTCTCTCCTGTGGAAGACTGCTCCTTGACTCCCAGAATCCATTCTCCCTTTCTTTCGTAGCAATGGAGTTTAGCTGGGTCTCTGGCTGCGTAGCTGAAACTGTTTCCCTCCTTTGCACTCATATATGGACATGCAACTCCAAGCATATCACAGCCAAGGTGATATGTGTGGACATCATGTGTGCAAGTGTGAGAGTTTGAGGGCTTCCCTTTAAGTGCCAGAGCTTATCCTCTCCCTGGCCCATGTGCTGGAAATGGTCAGCCTGGACCAAGCATGGAATCCGTGTTGTGTGGATGGTGGTGTTGCTGAGCTAGACAGCTTATGGGATCTCAGGATTTTTAGTTCCCCTGACCAGGGTTCCTGGGTCCTAGCAGTGAAAACATAAAGTCCTAACCACTTGGATGGATTTTAAGTAGAGAATTAAGGTCTGCTGGTAGCCCATCCAGGAGGCACAACACAGTGTGATCGGTAGGTACCCCATGGTGTTGGGCAACCCTGAGGGACTGCAAAGAAATGACACTGTCTCTTGTTCTTAAGGATTACTTTGGTTGAAATAGGGAAGACTGACTGGGGTGAGAAAACACTGAGAGGCCAGAGAAGTGACTGTCATTAGGCAGAGGAGAGAGAACCTCATGGATGAGCACAGCACAGGAATACAGAGAAGAGGTCAAATTCCAGGAATATTTGAAAGGTGGACTCCACAGGGCTTGGTGTTTACTGGGTGTGATAGGCAAAATCATGGCCTCCTAGAGATGTCCATGTCCTCATCCCAGGAGCCTGCAACTCTGTTACCTTCCATTGCCAGAAGGACTTTGGAGATATGATCAAGTCAGGGTTCACGAGAGGAAGAGATGACCCCGGAACAGGAAGGTGAGCCCAGTGTAATCACAAGGGATCTTATAAGAGGGAGGCAGGAGGGTCAGAAGAGGCAGCGTGCCTGCTGAAGCAGAGGTCAGAGTGATGTATATACTGTGAAGATGGGAGAAAGGGGCTAGGGGCCAAGAAGCCTCTAGAAGCTGGGGAAGTCCAAAAAGTGGATTCTCTCCCAAAGCCTACAGGTGGAATGCAGCCCTGCAGACACATTGATTCTAGCCAGGAGAAACCCACTTTGGTTTTCCAACTTACAGACGTGTAAGATAGTAAATTTCTGTTGTTTTACTTCACTGCATTCATGGTAGCTTGTTAGAGCAGCACAGGAAATTAATATGCTGGTAGTGGGGGTTAGGGTGAAGGGAGAGGTAAGTACAGCGCTTTGCACAACTGGGTGTGGATGATGGTTTGAAAGTGAAAGTGTCAATCACACAGATGTGTCTGACTCTTTGCGACCTCAGAGACTGTAACCCGCCAAGTTCCTCTGTCCATGGAATTCTCCAAGCAAGAATACTGAAGTGGGTAGCCATTCCCTTCTCCAAGGGATCTTCCTAACCCAGGGATCAAACCCAGGTCTCCTGCACTGCAGGCAGATTCTTTACCATCTAAGCCACCAGAGAAGCCCAGGGTGGTTTGGGAACCCAGAAGTAAAAGCCAGCGGGGGAGGGGTGGTAGATGGGCACCTGTGAAACAAACAACCTGCTGGAATTGGCCATGTGGGTCTGGCACCCAGGAGAGGAGCTGCCCTGGAGATAGGGATTGGGGGGCATCATTAAATATTCCGGGATTAAAGCCAAGGGAGGGGATGAGAGCAATCACAGAAAAAAAGGAGGAAAGAAAGGCCAAGAACAAAACTGAAGTGGAACCAGAGGTGGCCTGAGAGGAATTGCAAAACCCAAGGCTGTAGGTCACAGAAGTCAGAGGAAGGGAGAGTTTCAAGGTGAGGCACGGTCCATAGCGTCCCATGTTGCTGAGTAAGAAAACTGGATGACATCATTTGGCTTAAAATAAAATCCCCCAAGCTGCCATATGTGAATATTCATGTTTGTAAGAGTTTGCATATGCTAGGAAGAGGGACTGATTAAGAGCCTGGGCCCTGGAGCCGGACTACCTAGGTGCAATTCTACCTAGATGCAGATTCTATCACTGACAAGTGGTACCAGTTTGGTAAAGTCACTCCACATTTATATGCACCAATTTCCTCTTTTGTAAAATGAGGCGATAACAGTACCTACGTGTATGTGACTGTTGTGAGGCTTAAATCAATAAATACATAAAAAGGGCTTTGAACAGTACCTGGCACAGGTAAGTGTTAGCTATTTTTTCTCATTATTACCTATTGTAATATGTTTGCTTTGTTATTTAAGAAGTCAATTCTGCCAAAGGAAAGAAGAGAAACATACATGATAAGGAGAAGAAATGAAATTAAATAAAAACAAGTAGTTTGTAAGACTAAGTAATGCATATATCAGCTGAATGTAGAGAGGGAATGTCGTAAAGTCCGAGTAGGCATCAAATATTCTTGGTACAGTAAATATTCATGAGGCTTATTAGCACTCAATATTCAGGCAGGCTTCAAATGACCACCCATTGGTGACAGCTACACAGCCTCCATTTGCTCTCTGCCTGAGCAATGCCGATAAAATCCCACAGCTGCTCATCAGGCTAACTGGTGAGCTGGAACTGGCCAGCCATCCTCACTTCTTATCTCTCAATAGAGAAAATATGTGCTTGCTCTGGCCCCAGGTACCCTCTGACTGCCAGGATCGACCTCAGCTCTGATCATTATAATCCCACCATCAGCACAGGAAAACTGACACAGAAGATAAAGGCACAGGTTCTCTGCATATTTCATAAAATATACCATCTGCTTATATCCTAGTCTGTGTGTTAATCTATCTATCTCCCGATCTCTTCTTCTGCGTTTTAAATTGATTCAATTAGCCACGTGATTTCAACACCCTAATTTTGTCTTTGAGCCTTTCTGGGCAATGACGTATGGGAGAGCTTGCCTTGTAGTATAGTTGAAAGCTAATTTTCCAATCCACACCTACTAGTCATTTCACCAGAGGTAGGGAGATGTGGGAGGAGAGGCAGGTCACTTTTTGTTTCTGCATATTTGCATCTTCTCCTTAGTTATACTGAGAAGGGAAGGGCCTATCGGGAAAAGGCTGGAGTAAGAAATGGCAACCCACTCTAGTATTCTTGCCTGGAGAATTCCATAGACAGAGGAACCTGCTGGACTAGTCTCTGGGGTTGCAAAGAAGCAGACACGACTGAGCACACACACATACACCAGGGAAAAAAATCCTGCCCTAAAAATGCCAACTAAAACAACATTTTGTGTTCTGCTGACCCTTGAGGGCACCCTTCCTACCTGAAACCAGCTTCAACTTCTAGAATGATTTTGCTTCACTTGTCAAAATGAAACCACCTCTGGGCAGCTCTAGATTAAGAACAATCCCCCACACCCCACCCAGGTTCTTCCTGCCTTCCTTTCATACACAGGAGAGAAACTGAGTCATGTTAGACCTGGAGTTTGTTCACTTTCTTCCTTTTCTTTTTCCAGAGGTTGCTTCTTTAATATTGGGACAGATAAGCAGCACGAGAATTCTGTTATGACAGCTACCAACTGGTTGTAGTTGTTCAGTTCTAAATTCTGCATGGGAAGCCATCTTCAGACCACACCAGACCAAAACCTGTCCTTTTCAGAGTCCAATCACCACCTCGATCTCCTTCATCAAACTTTAACATGCAGTGCCTTTCCTTGTTTTGCTTTTATCTGTATTGCAAGGGGGTTTATCATGAGGCTAATGGAGCATAAGCTTCAGGTACCCAGTCCCAGATTCCAGGAGGGGCCACAGTGACTGTGTAACTTTGTTTTATTCTCCATAAAGAGGAGCCTCTAATCCTAAAGCTTCATAGCCTATAAAATTCTCATCAGTGTGATTTCGTGGTTAAGAGCTTAAACTCTAGACATGAAAGCCTTCTCACCCATTTACTATTTATGTCATTTTAGGTAGGTCACATTCAGTTTCAGCCTTGGTGTCCTCAGTTGTAAGATGGGAATAATAGTACCTATATTTTTGGGATTACTGTAAAACTTAAATAGTACTTAAACAGAGCTTCCTATATGAGAAACATTCATCCATGTTAGCTGTCATTATTATTGCCGTAATTGCCAGAACAAGACATAAGCTCCCTGAGAGCAGGATCTGGTACCCCAAAGGCCCATCACAGGTGCCCCAAAAAATACCCTTTACAGCCAACTCCACTCTCCCCACCCTCTCTGCGTGTCTAGCCAGAAGTACAACTCTAATTACATTTCTGATGCAACACACATCGTTATCTCTTCAGCGAGATACTCGGGTAGCACCTTCTCAGTTTGAAAGCCTGCTTCAGTCTCAGCCCTTCCCCAGTGAGTCCTGCCACCCCGGTTATTTGTCTCCTGCCCAGCTCCTCTCTCCCGGGTCACCTGAGGACTGTTGGCCAGGCCACGGTCGGTCTAGCGACGCTGAACGAACGCGTTAATACTGTCGGCATTCTGCTTGGCACTTAATAGATGCTCAATAAACGATGGCTATGATTGTTGTTGATCTTTACAATTCCCAACCAGCCCTCCGTCCACTCTCCGCCCCCTCCCCCCGGGGCTAGGCCCGCATCGTTCGCCTTGTGGGGGTGGGTCTCAGCCGGGGTCGGGGGACCCGGGGATCGACCCTCGCGTCTCCTCCCCACCGGCGCGGCGCGATTCCCGGGCAGGGCTGAGGCCGCGGGTCCCCCGGGGCCGCCCCGGCGGGCGGGAGGCCGGGAGGAGCTGCCGCCGACGCAGCCGCCGCCGCCGCCGCAGGAGGCGGAGCGCTGCACCTGGCGGCGGGTCCTCCGCGCTCGGCCCTGAAACGGGTCCAGCCGGTAGCGAGCGGCGGAGGCCGGGCGGGAGAAGGAGGCAGGAGCGGAGAGGGAGAGGAGGTCGGGTCGGCCGGTGCGCTCGGCTCGCCGCTCCTGGTCTCCCCACCGGCTCGCATTCCCCCGCCGCAGCCCCGGAGGAGCCGGCTACCCGGCGAGATGGTGCGCGCCGCCCCGACAGCCGCCGCCCCGGCGCCCAGAGCCGCCGCCCCGCGCCGGGGGGAGATGGCGCCCCGCGCCCCGCGCAGCTGAGCGCCGCCGCCGCCCGCCGCAGGTGAGTCGGGGCCCGGAGCGCCCGGGGGCCGAGCCGAGGGCGGGGAGCCCCCTCCGGCGCGCGCACCTGCTGTGCGGAGGCGGGGGGCGGCTGGCGAGGACGGGCCCAGAGCCCGGGCGTCGGGGCGAGGGGTGTCACCGCTCCCAGCCCCGATCACCCGCTGCTGTCTCCCTCCCCTTGGATTCCCCAGTCGTTTGTCATCTTTTGGGGTGCTAGGGCTGGCTGTAGCCGGCACCCCGGCGCGGGCAGCACTTCCGCAAACGTAACTGGAGTCAGGAAAACAAAGGCGCTGCCCGAGGGAGCCCTCGCCCGGCGCCGGCAGCAGCCCGGGTGCGGGGTGAGGTTGGGCCCCAGTGTCCAGGCCCTTCTTGGCCCAGCCCCACTCGCGCCCTTGCCATAAACATCCTCGCAGGAAGGGAGGCGAACACCAGCAGCCAGCCAGCGAACAGATACATAGCCCCTTGTGCGGCTGGAGGAGGAAACTGACAGAGTCTGCTTCCCCCAGGTGAACAAATAGGGTGGGGGGAAACCCTCTTTCCCTTGCCTGCTATCATCCTAGAAGAAATACACCCTCTGTGCTTCTTTACTTCAACTTGGCCTAACGTGTCCCTAGAGCCATTTTGAGGTAACAGTAGGGGTTTCTAGTCCTTTGGGGGTCCTGTTTGTCTTCTACCCAGCCCCCTACAAGTCTAAGTAGGATGGTGAAAAATCCCAAATGCAACTTTCCCCTTCATTTATCCACCCCCACGTGAACAGGCAGGTGGATTGAATACCCTTAAGTCCAGGACACGGTACATTTCTCCTCTCCCACTGACTCGCAACCAAGAACGTTTCCTTTCATCCGAAAATATTCAGTAAACATTTGACAGAGCTACTGGAACAGATAAAACCATACCTGTCAGTAATAGGAAGAACCAACCTTAGAGAGCTGGGGTTTTAATCCCAGCTGGTGTCTAGATTATTTGTATGCCGTCAGACGGGTCCCATCTTGAGCCTCCGTTTTCTCACCTGTCAAAGGAGATGGTTGAACAGTACAGTGGACAAGCTTCCTCCTAATTGTTCTAGAAGTTTAGGATTTTGTGGAAATCTAACCTCTTCAAAAATAAATGAATGCAAAAGGTGGGGTGGATGTCCAGTTGACCAAGGAGGTGATAAAAGCAGGCCCCTGGTGTCTGCAGGGCCTGTATTTCCCTAAGACGTGGCGACTGGTCTGCTACAGGTGTATGTGCGCATCGCTGATGGCCTTGGCAAGTGAAAGGAGAGGCCGGGAGGCAGCTTCAGTGGAAGGGTCGGCTTTTGACACTTGAAGCTGCTGGTCATCAGCAGACATGAGAGGTATTTTCAGTGATTTTGTGGTACTCAGATGACTTGTGTTTGTCACAAGTTGTAAGAAAAACTTAGGACTGCTTTAAGGAAGAGGCCTGGAAATTGCTACTGAGCCCAGAGCAAGATACCCTGGGGGACTAGGAGGAGAAAGGATCATATTTCCATAATGCATTATAGCTATTAGGCATGTTTACAGTAATTTATTTCTAAGACACTTTCTGTGTCTGTACAAATAAAATTAATATAAAAACATGAAGCCAAAACAAAACACAAAGATAAAATAGCAAGGTTTGCACGTATTTGGTGATATGAGGTATCAGATCACCAGGTCTAGAATATATAGTTTCTGGATTATTAACTGTAATAAGGCACTTTTTGAGCACTTAGAATGTTCAAGGCACTATCTTAAACACTTAAATTCTAAAACTCTGTAAGATAAGTCTTTTCCCATTTTACGGAGGATGAAAAGGAAACTCAAATGGTTAAGGGACTTACAAAAACCACAAAATCAGTAGGAGGTGGGGTTAGATTTGACCCTGTGTCTCTGCCTCCAAAGCCCAGGAAATTTCCACACGGTGGCCCTCTCTATTCAAGACCCAGAAGCCTCACCACCTACGCAGGTGCCTTCCTTTGCTTCTTGCCTTTGAAAATTAATTTCATTTCAATATACATACATTACTATGTTAACATTTATCTGTGTAAGATAATCTACATACTTATAGTGCATATGTATTTATGCATGTACATTCACACATTTGTTCTCACCATTTGTATGTTGAAGGCAAGGGTAAAAATGATTATAACCAGATATGTTAGTATTAGACTGAAAGGTTTTTTGTTTTACTTCTTTTGCTATTCAGTAAATCTTGATTTAGCAATCTCAGTGTAGGGAAAGGAAGTGCACTACATGTAAATGTGTCTGTTAACTGCTTTGGCATATTATCTTAGGAGAAAAATCATGATATGGTAAGTGAAAAAAGGAAATTGCAGAAGATATTTATATACAGACCTGCATACAAGCACACATATACCTTGTCTCTTCAGGTGGCTTCCTGAAGGAAGTGGGTTCAGATGATAAAGAGAAGAGGGTACTTTTCCTTTTTACCTTATAAAGTTATTTTGGGCTTACAAAACATTTTTTTTTTTTTGCAACAGGCACTTGTTCTTTTATTATATAAACTAAATAGAGAAACAAAAAGAGTGGAATTGATTCACTTAATAACAGAAAATAAGGAAAAAAGTGAATGTGCCTAAAGTCTGTAATATTAGAGAAGTGAAGCATGGGACTCAGGATATCAAAGAGGAAGAGGGTATTCTGGAATTTGCAGGTAAGGGAGCAAAGGCTGATGAGTCTTGGATGACTAAGTTTTATCTTTTCCAATAATACCTATAGCATATTCTATATTATGCCTGATTTTCCTCCATAATAATGCTTTGGTACACACACCCCACTTTTTAAAATTTTTATTTATTTTTTGGCGGTGCTGGGTCTTTGCTGCTTGCGGTTTTCTCTGCTCCTTGCAGTTGCAGCGAGCGAGGGCTCCTCTCTAGTTGCAGTGCACAGACTTCTCGCCGCAGCAGCTTCTCTTCATGGGGAGCAGGGGCTCCAGGGTGCACAGGCCCCAGTGGCAGCTCCCGGGCTCTAGCACACAGGCTCAATAGTTGTGGCACATGGGCTTAGTTGCTCCGTGGCCTGTGGGGTCTTCCTGGACCAGGGATCAGACCCATGTCTCCTGCATTGGCAGGTAGATTCTTTACCACTGAGCCACCAGGGAAGCCCACACCCAGGTTATCTGCTAGAGAGGGTGGTAAGAATTTCTTCCTGTTCTTGCTAGTGGTGGCTGTCTTTGGAAGCATAATTGGTCTTTATGTAGAAGGAGGAGTGCGTGCATTGTGTGGTCAGTCGTGTCTGACTCTTTGCAACCCAGTGGACTAGAGCCTGCCAGGCTCCTCTGTCCATGGGATTTTCCCAGCAAGCATACTGGAGTGGGTTGCCATTTCCTCCTCCAGGGGATCGTCCCAACCCAGGGATCAAACTTGTGTCTCCTGC
This sequence comes from Redunca redunca, assembly GCA_006410935.1. Taxonomy (NCBI): domain Eukaryota; kingdom Metazoa; phylum Chordata; class Mammalia; order Artiodactyla; family Bovidae; genus Redunca; species Redunca redunca. Next base: position 57,639 of record SJYQ01000367.1, on the reverse strand, counting down.
CTTGGCAAGCAAATTCTTTACCACTGAGCCACCTGGGAAACCCAGTAGTTAGGAGTAGGAGATATAAATTTACCTGCTGTGTCATTTCTATGAAATGACTTCAGGTGTAATTATTTTTAGTAACATAATTTCACGAGCAGGAAGCTATTATCAAGTTAATCTAGTCTGATGCATATATATATATCCATACACATGTAGTTTAGAAACATACATATGTATATATGTACATAATCTTGTCTGATGTGTATATATACAGTCCCACAATTTGGCTTAGTTTTATATAATGCTAATAAAAAGCACTGCTTAGAATTCTTAAAAATTAATACATCTCCCTGCTCGGACTTAGAAATCCAGAATCAAATACATTCACATTTTTCAGAATCAAGAAAACACGTTCTTCCTTGTGTTTTGTACATGAAGGAAAAGTGAATAAAATTGGTTCATTGTAAATGCAATAGGCAATCCTGAGAAAAGGGTAACTGTAAAATTATTTTGCCTAAGAGATATTCTGACAATTTTAGGTGACATCCAACATTTCCTGTAGGGTTCTAATTCTGTTTTGGGCTGAGGGAAGTCTCAGTCTTTTGATTTAGGAAACTTTGTTGCTCAGTAGGTCCTCTTTAAACCCACAGATTAAGTGCAAAATCCTACCCGAGGACAAAGCCAGTTTGGGTAAAACCTTTTCCTCAGAGCAAAAGGAATGTGTTATTTTCCAGGACACAGCATTTTGGATTCTTGGGAAACGCAGACGTATACATCTGCTGTGAATTCTGCATGGGGCAAAGAAAACATCCTAGTGTCTCCATCCAGAACATTCCACTTGGATATGATTCTTCCACAGTTAATTACCCAACGTTAGCTGTCTGTGGCCATTATTATACCTTACTGGCATTTTGGAGGGTGAGAAGGCCAGTGTCAGCTTGATTTATTGTCCTAAATCCTGAATGACATGTTATCCAGTACTTAGCCCTATTGTTGGGTTTCAGTAACATTTGCTTTGTAGCTGTTTTTCCTTCTTTGTATTTATAAGATACTTATTTGCTACTTTATATAATGGCATCATTTAAGTTAGTTGGCTGGGCGACTTTTGGAAACTATGAGAGTCATTTGCTAAGGTAATGATTTATGGGCGCTCAGCCCAAATAGAAAACTAAACCAAACCAAAACAAATAAAAAATGTGGAACACCTAAGCTCGGAACCTGTATATTAATATGTGTCTATATTATACTATAGCTGTTGCAACTCTGGTTGCTAGTCTGTGGCTTTAAATAGCATATGCGAACAGATACACATATACACCCATATCTCAGCACCAACAAAAAATATCCCAAATGTTGTGTATTAAAAGTAGCTTTCATGACTTCGCTGGAGGTCCAGTGGTTACGACTCTGTGCTTCTGCTGTCGTGGGTGCAGTTTCTGTTCCTGGTCAAGGAACTAGGATGCCACATGCCTTGAGCCCTGGCCAGAAAAAAGAAAAAAGTGAAAGTAGCTTTCATCTGCCTTTATCCCTTTGTTAATTACGTTGAAGAGATGTTAAGGTTTAGAAATGTGAATGACTGGCCTGTATTACCATGGAACCTGGTGGTCTTACTGAATATTAAGAACAGGAAAGGATGGGGGCAAAGATGGGAAGAATACTAGGCTCTTAGAAAAACCGTATTCCAGAGATATAAAAGAAGATTGAGGAAAGGAGGGCTGAGACATCTTTTCTGACATTTGTCCTGGCCTGTGTTTGAGTAGGGGAGACAGATTCAGAGAATGTGCAGAAAACAGGGAAGTCCAAGTCTTAATGACTCTTTCCCAACTCTGAATGAGGAAATGTTTTGATCTGAGACCAAGAGTGGAACTTGGGGGAGAGAAAGAGATGGGACGCCGTGAATCAGTGGTGGCCGAGAGAGCTCTGGTGTGGCTTTGTGGGGGGATAAAAGGAGAACTGGAAAGAGGAGCTGGTGTTGTCTCAACAAGACTGATTTGTGGATGAATTGTGTCCAGTGAAAGTGAGCAAGAGGCCTAGGCTGGCATCCTGGCCCCAAGTGTTTCTGTAGAGTGGGGCAGGTGCTCCTACCCTGCTTCCCACGTGGCCACCATGGGGTGAAGATTGGAGATGGGGCCAGCAGAGCCCAGGACTCCCAGAGGAGGAGGAGTGGGTCCCAGTGAGCCACATGTTCAATTCTTATAACTGCACTGGGCATTTTTAGGGACAAGGTTAAGGTAGAATACCCTTGGCCCAAGGTAACCAAGGCCTTTCTCAGCAGAGCCAAGCCCAAAGCCCCCACACTAAACACTTAAAGCAGTACCATACAAAGTGACACACTCACTCTCTATGACTTTTACAGAAATGCACTGATCCAGGCCAGCATAGCCTAGCTTCTGTAGCTATTGTGGAGTGCCTTCTTCTGTTTGAAAATGATTTCTGGGAAATTGTGTTTAATGAACGGATAGAACCCAAACTCACCTTTATGAGAGAATTTGAATAAAAGAGTTTCAAAAGTATAAAAATGATATCCATTTACCTTTTATTTCCTATTAATGAGGTTCCCCTATTTTGAAGATGTTTTATCTTTTAAGAGCGTCTCTAAGCCCTTGTAACTGGCCCTTTCAGTTGTTCCTGCAGGGTCCTGCACAGTGATAGGCAGACTTCAATTGAGCAAGTCCCAGTGACCTTTCCAGGACTGCAGGATCAAAGGTGTCCCAGTTATCACTCAGATGCTTTGTATTTCAAATGATTCCTTTTAAATATGTATTTTCAAAGTGATACTTCTTGGAGAAAACAATCCAGTAAACTAAAAGAAAAAAAATTAAAGTAACTCCTAATTTTACTTCTTAGAGATTACCCTTAGTAACATTTTGATATTATTTTCAAATCCTTTTCTAAAGTATATTTTGTATAAAGGACAACATTTACAAATGTAAACTCTTACATACAGGTTTGTGTCTTGCTTTTTCTCTACTTAATGCTTTTTTTTCATGAACATTTATCCATATTCTGTTAATTTTAAGTTCTGTTAAGTTCAGTTTTCCATCCTGTGGGTATAAGTTTCTTTTTTTCTCTTATGTTCAGATACATAATTCAACTGCTTCTATTGCTGATCACTGACTTTGTCTCAGTTCTCATCATTATGATAAACATCCATACACTTAAATCCTTGCCTTCTAGAAAGACTTTTCTTCTACTCACAGTTATTGAGAGTGCCTATTAATATTTATCTTTACCAGCATTGAATATTTTCATTTTCAAAAGTATTAGTATGGTATGTTTATTGAAGTGTCTTATTTAATGGGCTAGGTAATAAATCCTTTTCTGAAAGAAACTGATAGCACTTGGTAGCTCTGAATTCAACAGAGTCCCAACAGCATAAAAAACAAGATGAATTAGATTACATATGCTGGAATGTGCTTAGTATATAAAACTTTGTTTTAAACTACAGTGTAGTTAGGAGGTATAAGAAGAAGTCATTGGTGATAGCTACATGTCTCTGGAAGAATGTATTTTAAACTGTGAGATCTATATTTTGATCTAGATTGTAAACTCATAAAAGACATATTTGAGAAAGAAGCAACTATAAATTTTTGTTTAGAATGCCATGTCTTATATATAGATTATACACTCTTTAAGCCTCTTAACTTTCTCAGTGACTAATAATGCCAGAATAGCCAAGTAAGTCTTTTATTGAATAAGCCAGTCTTTTATTAAATAAACATTTATCAAGCACCCATTATAAATATAGTATTATTTTACACAACTAACACATGTGCTGATGTTCTAACCCAGTGTTATAGAACTAATACTTAGAGTTGTCTTTTTATTTCTCAGTATAATTCTTATTTTTCCACAGTCAAATTTTCTTGTGTTTCTAGTGTTTAGTATTTCCTGTATTTCTAGATTTTAGACTCATAGTCCTATAATAATTGTATTTGCTCAAGTCCTTTGCTGAACAAATTTGAAAAAAAAAATGTATGTCTGTGTATATAAAACAAGCATTCACATAGGTTTAAAAATAAAAAACCTTTTAAAAATCAAAAAGCATTTTAATAGAATTGTAATTCCTTTTATAATCATATATATTCTGTATAAATTGCTTCTGAAGTATAAAGTGGTACTTTATAGAGAAAAATCTAAAACTTTAAATAACTCAACTTATTATCAACCTTT
>SJYQ01000367.1:0-51995 GCA_006410935.1 Redunca redunca | reverse complement strand
AATTTCCAGTTTTTTAAGGAATCACCACACTGTTCTCCATAGTGGCTGTACTAGTTTGCATTCCCACCAACAGTGTAGGAGGGTTCCCTTTTCTCCACACCCTCTCCAGCATTTATTGCTTGTAGACTTTTGGATCACAGCCATTCTGACTGGTGTGAAATGGTATCTCATTGTGGTTTTGATTTGCATTTCTCTGATAATGAGTGATGTTGAGCATCTTTTCATGTGTTTGTTAGCCATCTGTATGACTTCTTTGGAGAAATGTCTATTTCGTTCTTTGGCCCAATTTTTTTATTGGGTCGTTTATTTTTCTGTAATTGAGCTGCAGGAGTTGCTTATATATTTTTGAGATTAGTTGTTTGTCAGTTGCTTCATTTGCTATTATTTTCTCCCATTCTGAAGGCTGTCTTTTCACCTTGCTTATAGTTTCCTTTGTTGTGCAGAAGCTTTTAATTTTAATTAGATCCCATTTGTTTATTTTTGCTTTTATTTCCAGTATTCTGGGAGCTGGGTCATAGAGGATCCTGCTGTGATTTATGTCAGAGTGTTTTGCCTATGTTCTCCTCTAGGATTTTTATAGTTTCTGGTCTTACATTTAGATCTTTAATTCATCTTGAGTTTATTTTTGTGTATGGTGTTAGAAAGTGTTCTAATTTCATTCTTTTACAAGTGGTTGACCAGTTTTCCCAGCAACACTTGTTAAAGAGATTGTCTTTAATCCATTGTATATTCTTGCCTCCTTTGTCAAACATAAGGTGTCCATAGGTGCATGGATTTATCTCTGGGCTTTCTATTTTGTCCCATTGATCTATATTTTTGTCGTTGTGCCAGTACCATACTGTCTTGATGACTGTGGCTTTGTAGTATAGCCTGAAGTCAGCCAGGTTGATTCCTCTAGTTCCATTCTTCTTTCTCAAGATTGCTTTGGCTATTTGAGGTTTTTTGTATTTCCATACAAATTGTGAAATTATTTATTCTAGCTCTGTGAAAAATACCATAGGTAGCTTGATAGGGATTGCATTGAATCTATAGATTGCTTTGGGTAGTATACTCGTTTTCACTATATTGATTCTTTGATCCATGAACATGGTATATTTCTCCATCTATTAGTGTACTCTTTGATTTCTTTCACCAGTGTTTTATAGTTTTCTATATATAGGTCTTTAGTTTCTTTAGGTAGATATATTCCTAAGTATTTATTCTTTTCATTGCAATGGTGAAAGGAATTGTTTCCTTAATTTCTCTATTTTCTCATTATTAGTGTATAGGAATGCAAGGGATTTCTGGGTGTTGATTTTATATCCTGCAACTTTACTATATTCATTAATTAGCTCTAGTAATTTTCTGGTGGAGTCTTTAGGGTTTTCTATGTAGAGGCAATGGCACCCCACTCTAGTACTCTTGCCTGGAAAATCCCATGGATGGAGGAGCCTGGTAGGCTGCAGTCCATGGGGTTGCTAAGAGTAGGACACAACTGAGTGACTTCACTTTCACTTTTCACTTTCCTGCATTGGAGAAGGAAATGGCAACCCACTCCAGTGTTCTTGCATGGAGAATCCCAGGGATGGGGGAGCCTGGTGGGCTGCCGTCTATGGGGTCTCACAGACTAAAGTGACTTAGCAGCAGCATGTAGAGGATCATGTCATCTGCAAACAGTGAGAGTTTTACTTCTTCTTTTCCAATTTGGATTCCTTTTATTTCTTTTTCTGCTCTGATTGCTGTGGCCAAAACTTCCAGAACTATGTTGAATAGTAGTGGTGAAAGTGGGCACCATTGTCTTGTTCCTGACTTTAGGGGAAATGCTTTCAATTTGTCACCATTGAGGGTAATATTTGCTGTGGGTTTGTCATATATAGCTTTTATTATGTTGAGGTATGTTCCTTCTGTTCCTGCTTTCTGGAGAGTTTTTATCATAAATGGATGTTGAATTTTGTCAAAGGCTTTCTCTGCATCTATTGAGATAATCATATGGCTTTTATTTTTTAATTTGTTAATATGGTGAATTACATTGATTGATTTGTGGATATTGAAGAATCCTTGCATCCCTGGGATAAAGCCCACTTGGTCATGGTGTATGATCTTTTCAATGTGTTGTTGGATTCTGATTGCTAGAAGTTTGTTAAAGATTTGTGCATCTATGGTCATCAGTGATATTGGCCTGTAGTTTTCTTTTTTTGTGGCATCTTTGTCAGGTATTGTTATTAGGGTGATGGTGGCCTCATAGAATGAGTTTGGAAGTTTACCTTCCTCTGCAATTTTCTGGAAGAGTTTGAGTAGGATAGATGTTAGCTCTTCTCGAAATTTTTGGTAGAATTCAGCTGTGAAGCTGTCTGGACCTGGGCTTTTGTTTGCTGGAAGATATCTGACTACAGTTTCAATTTCTGTGCTGGTCATGGGTCTGTTAAGATTATCTATTTCTTCCTGGTTCAGTTTTGGAAAGTTGTACTTTTCTAAGAATTTGTCCATTTCTTCCACGTTGTCCATTTTATTGGCATATAATTGCTGATAGTAGTCTCCTATGATCCTTTGAATTTCTGTGTTGTCTGTTGCGATCTCTCCATTTTCAATTCTAATTTTATTGATTTGATTGTTCTCCCTTTGTTTCTTGATGAGTCTGGCTAATGGTTTGTCAATTTTATTTATCCTTTCAAAGAACCAGCTTTTGGCTTTGTTGATTTTTGCTATGGTCTCTTTTGTTTCTTTTACATTTATTTCTGCCCTAATATTTAAGATTTCTTTCCTTCTACTAACCCTGGGGTTCTTCGTTTCTTCCTTTTCTAGTTGCTTTAGGTGTAGAGTTAGGTTATTTATTTGACTTTTTCTTGTTTCTTGAGGTATGCCTATATTGCTATGAACTTTCTGCTTAGCACTGCTTTTCCAGTGTCCCACAGGTTTTGGGGTGTTGTGTTTTCATGTTCATTCATTTCTATGCATAATTTGATTTCTTTTTTGATTTCTTCTGTGATTTGTTGGTTATTCAAAAGTGTGTTGTTCAGTCTCCATATGTTGGAATTTTTAATAGTTTTTCTCCTATAATTGAGATCTAATCTTACTGCATTGTGCTTAGAAAAGATGCTTGGAATGATTTCAATTTTTCTGAATTTACCAAGGCTAGATTTATGGCCCAGGATGTGATCTATCCTGGAGAAGGTTCTGTGTGCACTTGAGAAAAAGATGAAGTTCATTGTTTTGGGGTGAAATGTCCTATAGATATCAGGTCTAACTGGTCTGTTGTATCATTTAAAGTTTGTGTTTCCTTGTTAATTTTCTGTTTAGTTGATCTATCCATAGATGTGAGTGGGGTATTAAAGTCTCCCACTATTATTGTGTTCTTGTTAATTTCCCCTTTCATACTTGTTACCATTTATCTTACATATTGTGGTGCTCCTATGTTGCATGCATAAATATTTGTAATTGTTATATCTTCTTCTTGGATTGATCCTTTGATCATTATGTAGTGTCTTTCTTTGTCTCTTTTCACAGCCTTTGTTTTAAAGTCTATTTTATCCGATATGAGTATTGCTACCCCTGCTTTCTTTTGGTCTCTATTTGCATAGAATATCTTTTTCCAGCCCTTCACTTTCAGTCTATGTGTGTCCCTTGTTTTGAGGTGGGTTTCTTGTAGACAACATATATAGGGGTCTTGTTTTTGTATCCATTCAGCCAGTCTTTGTCTTTTGGTTGGGGCATTCAACCCATTTACGTTTAAGGTAATTATTGAGAAGTATGATCCCATTGCCATTTACTTTACTGTGTTGGGTTCGAGATTATACACCCTTTCTGTGTTTCCTGTCTAGAGAATATCCTTTAGCATTTGTTGGAGAGCTGGTTTGGTGGTGCTGAATTCTCTCAGCTTTTGCTTGTCTGTAAAGCTTTTAATTTCTCCTTCATATTTGAATGAGATCCTTGCTGGGTACAGTAATCTGGGCTGTAGGTTATTTTCTTTCATCAGTTTAAGTATGTCTTGCCATTCCCTCCTGGCCTGAAGAGTTTCTATTGAAAGATCAGCTGTTATCCTTATGGGAATCCCCTTGTGTGTTATTTCTTGTTTTCCCCTTGCTGCTTTTAATATTTGTTCTTTGTGTTTGATCTTTGTTAATTTGGTTAATATATGTCTTGCGGTATTTCACCTTGGGTTTATCCTGTTTGGGACTCTCTGGGTTTCTTGGACTTGGGTGATTATTTCCTTCCCCATTTTAGGGAAGTTTTCAACTATTATCTCCTCAAATATTTTCTCATGGTCTTTCTTTTTGTCTTCTTCTTCTGGGACTCTTACAATTTAAATGTTGGAGCATTTCATATTGTTCTGGAGGTCTCTGAGATTGTCCTCATTTCTTTTAATTCTTTTTTCTTTTTTCCTCTCTGATTTATTTCTACCATTCTATCTTCTACTTCAGTAATCCTGTCTTCTGCCTGTTTTTCTACTATGTTTTGCCTCCAGAGTGTTTTTGATCTCATTTATTGCATTATTCATTATATATTTACTTTTTTATTTCTTCTAGGTCCTTGTTAAACCTTTCTTGCTTCTTCTCAATCCTTGTCTCCAGGCTATTTATCTGTGATTCCTTTTGATTTTAAGATTTTGGATCATTTTCACTATCATTGTTCAGAATTCTTTATCAGGTAGATTCTCTATCTCTTCCTCTTTTGTTTGGTTTGGTGGACATTTCTCCTGTTCCTTTACCTGCTGGGTATTCCTCTGTCTCTTCATCTTGTTTATATTGCTGTGTTTGGGGTGGCCTTTCTGTTTTTTGGCAGTTTATGGAGTTTTTATTGTGGAGTTTCCTCGCTGTGTGTGGGGTTGTATCAGTGGCTTGTCAAGGTTTCCTGGTTAGGGAAGCTTGCGTCAGTGTTCTGGTGGGTGGAGCTGGATTTCTTCTCTCTGGAGTGCAATGAAATGTCCAGTAATGAATTATGAGATGTCAGTGGTTTTAGAGTAACTTTGGGCAGCCTGTATATTGAGACTCAGGGCTGTGTTCCTGTGTTGCTGGAGAATTTGCATGGTATGTCTTGCTTTGGAACTTGTTGGCCCTTGGGTGGTGCTTGGTTTCAGTGTAGGTATGGAGGCGTATGATGAGCTCCTGTTGGTTAATGTTTCCTGGAGTCAGGAGTTCTCTGGTGTTCTCAGGATTTGGATGTAAGCCTCCTGCTTCTGGTTTTCAGTCTTATTTTTACAGTAGTCTCAAGACTTCTTCTATACCGCACCATTGATAGAACATCTAGGTTAAAGATGAAAAGTTTCTCCACAGTGAGGGACACCCAGAGAGATTCACAGAGCTACATGGAGAAGAGAAGAGGGAGGAGGGAGTTAGAGGTGACCCGAATGAGATGAGGTGGAATCAAAAGAGGAGAGAGCAAGCTAGCCAGTAATCACTTCCTTATGTGCACTCCACAGTCTGGACCACTCAGAGATGTTCACAGAGTTATACAGAGAAGAGAAGAGGGAGGAAGGAGACAGAGGTGGCCAGGAGGATAAAAGAGGGGAATGAAAAGGAGACAGATCCAGCCAGTAATCAGTTTCCTACGTGTTCTCCATGGTCTGGAACACACAAAGAAATTCACAGAGTTGGGTAGGAGGAGGGAGGAGACAGAGGCGACCTGGTGGAGAAAAACGAGAGTCCAAAGGAGAGAGCAGTCAAACCAGTAATCTCGCTCCCAAGTAAAAATGAGTACTGAAGCTTGGGTTCTTAAAGGTACAAAATTGATAACAAATACCAAAAAGCAAAGATTAAAAATCTAGAGTAAAGGTTGGATTTTCAAAAATACAATATTAAATAAAAGAAGAAAAAAAAAGTCACAAAAATTATTAAATATATATATGTGAAGTTTGCTTTAAAAAAAATAGGGTCTTTTTTTTTGCAAAGTAATAGTAGGTTATAAAAATGAAAATTAAAGGAGTAATAGAGGACTTAAAAATTAAAAAAAAAAGAATGATTGTAAAAATAGTAAAAATATGTCTAGGACTTTCTCTGGTGGTTTTGTGGGCAGTGTGACATCAGTTCATTTTCGGATAGTTCCTTGGTCTGGCTTATATTTCTCAAGATCTATAGGCCCCTTCCCAGAGAAGGCAATGGCAACCTGCAGTCCATGGGGTTGCTAAGAGTCAGACACGACTGAGCAACTTCACTTTCACTTTTCACTGTCATGCACTGGAGAAGGAAATGGCAACCCACTCTAGTGTTCTTGCCTGGAGAATCCCAAGGACGGGGGACCTGGTGGGCTGCCGTCTCTGGGGTCGCACAGAGTCGGACACGACTGAAGTGACTTAGCAGCAGTAGCATAGGCCCCTTCCTATGTAGTCAGTACTAACTACAGGGTTTTAATCTATTGCACCTGTCACTTCCAAGGCAGTTCCCTCTGTTTTAGCTTCTTCTGATTGCTGGTCTCTTCAGCGTCTGATTTCCACCCTGACACAAGGGGAGCCGTGGTGGACTTTTTTAGGCGCACTTGTTCAGTCACGCTGTGGGGAGGGATGGACTGTGCAAACAAATAACACTGGTGTGTGCTCGCAGTGTCTCAGCCACACTGGGCCTGCCCCCACTCACGGCGTGTGTGCCCTCCATGCCCACACTGCTCAGGCTCTGGGTTGCTCCACCGGGAACTGTCTGAGGCCAGCCCTGGGCTGCATGCACCTTCCAGGTCTAAGCCACTCAGGTTCAGGCACTCGGGTAGTCCTCAGAGGTGCAGACTCGGTTGGGCCTGCGTTTTGTGCCCTTCCCAGGTCCGAGCAGCTCAGGTGATGAGGTGTTTGGCAAACGTGGTCACTGCAACTTATGGCCTTCCCCGTCCCTGCTACTTGGTTTTCTGGGTGTACACCCGGTGCACCTCCTCAGGCAGATGTTGACCGTCCAGAACGCTGAGAAGTCTTAGTTAGCAAAGAAGCCTGCTTGCAGTTTGGTAGATAATGTCTCTCTGGGGCTGCAATTGCCCCCTTCCGGCTCTGGCTGCCTGTCAGCAGAGGGGGATGGTCTGCAGCCGGCTAGTTCTGTTCAGTCCTTTGTTTTGTGCGAGGGCGGGCCTGGTGGTGTCTTAGGTTAGGGCTTTTCACGTGGTAGCTATCCCACAGTCTGGTTTGCTAGCCCAAGTTAGTTTGCTCAGATTGCCCTCGGGGCATTCAGGCCCTGTCCCTATTCTGAGCAATGCAGCTCGCACCTCCCTGCCTCCCTTGCTAGTGGCAGGTGCAGGCGTCTGCACTGCTTCTCTGCTGTGAGTTACCATTGGGCACGTATTCTGTGGGTTTTAATTATTTATTTATATTTCCTCCCAGTTATGTTGCCCTCTGTGCTTCCAAGGCTCTCCACAGACTCGGCAGTGAGAGTGTTTCCTGGTGTTTGGAAACGTCTCTCTTTTTAAGACTCCCTTCCTGGGACAGATCTCCATCTCTACCTCTTCTGTCTCTTTTTTTGTCTTTTATATTATTTCCTACCTCCTTTCGAAGACAATGGGCTGCTTTTCTAGGTGCCTGATGTCCTCTGCCGGCATTGAGAAGTTGCTTTGTGGAATTTACTCAGTGTTTAAATGTTCTTTTGATGAATTTGTGGGGGAGAAAGTGGTCTCCCTGTCTTATTCCTCCGCCATCTTAGGACCGCCCCTGGGGGGCTGTATTTTAAATGGATAGTCATTTCTTGCCTGGTTTACTTAATTATTCTAGTTCATAATCCAACAGTATGTCCTCTAATGAGCCTATGCACCTCGTCCCCACTCCCCAGCTAGGCTGTGGTCATCGAAATGGTTATGGATGTAAATTCATGAGCAATGATGGATAAAATACTTGCTGGGTTCCGGGGTTCAAGGGTGGTGCCAGAGATTACCACGAGAACACTCAGGAAGAATGCTTTTGGAGTAATGGCAAAATAAGACCCAGAGTTGTAATGAAATATCATACCATGGAATAAGATCACAGCCACCACCACCAAATTTTCCTATGTTGCTTTTGAGTTAGGAAAATTGCTTTTTCATACATTATTTCATTTAAGTCCCAGAATCCCTCTGAGAGTTAGTTGACTTGGGTTTGTGTTTTCAGTCTCCATTTTACACTGAGGCACGGGAGGCTGAAAGAGGCACTGCTACGTCAAAGTCAGGAGAGCCACTGGGACTTCTCTCTGCACTTCTGAAATAAATGTCTGCCATATTAAGCCTTAGTAAAGCCTTTAGAATCTTGCCATCAGGTGTTTGTAAAAGATAACCAATATTTATTGAGAGCTTAAGAGTAAAGGGCGATATACTAAGTCCCGAATTCTTCCCACAAGGTGTTTATGACCTAGTTGGGGCGCACAGGAAATATCTATTAAAAGGGCAGTAAAATCACCCCTAGATCATGCAACAGCTCAGGTGTGAGAGCACCCTCCAGAAGTTGAGGAAGGAGTCAGGAAAACACTGCCAGTTTATTTGACTTCCAGACATTGTAAAAGATTGCATTAGACTCATAAAGTTCTATCTTTGTGGTTCCATCACAGAATATTAGTATTTGCAATTAGTGTTAAGTGCAGTTGTTGCTTAGTCATTTAGTCGTGTCTGACTCTTTGTGACCCCATAAACTGTAGCCCACCAGGCTCCTCTGTCCATGGGATTTCCCAGGTGAGAATACCTGAGTGGGGGGGATCTTCATGACTCGGGGGTCAAACCCACATCTCCTGCACTGGCTGGCAGGGTTTTTTTTTACCATTGAGCCACAGGACAATAAAAGATCAAATGTTAGGAAATCCTTAGTAGAGGTTGCAGTAGCAGAATGCTGCTGGTCTGTTCTCCACGCTGAAGCGCTGGCGGTCATTGCAGAATACAGATGCTGTCATTCTGCCCTCCTCTTCTGTTTGGTGGCTCTCCATCATGCTCAGAATAAATAACATGCACATGTTCTTACAGATCGGGCGCCATGCTAAGAGTTCAACAGGCATCATCTTTTTTTCATCCTCACAGCTACCCTAATGGAAAAATATCCACGTATCCTGCATATTGTAGATAAGGAAGAATAAGACTTCGAGAAGCTGGAAGCCTTCCCAAGGCTACAGAGCTTGACGGTGGCAGAGTGAGGCTCTCAGTCTCTGCCCGTCTCACTTCCCACTCAGGAACGCCTTGGCATCGTGCTCAGCACCTCCCTTGCGCCTCCTTTGTGGGTGTCTCTTTCTCATCCTTTAAGACTCCCACTCTGTTAAGACCCCACCCCAGAGACTCCTATGTCACCCGTGCTTGTCCCTGCCTTTGGCTCACCCCTGGATTCGATAGCAGGACAGCAGGTTCTTCAATGTCTGAATTGTTGCTCATCAAACTTGCATCCCATCTAATAATTGATGCTAGATTTATATTTGTGGGGTTAAAAAAAAGAACATCTTCATTGCTGTTGTTTAGTCACTAAGTTGTATCCAGTTCCTTTTCGATCCCGTGGGGTGTAGCCTGCCAGGCTGCTCCCTGTCCTTAGGATTTCCCAAGAATACTGGAGTGGGTTGCCATTTCCTTCTCCAGGGGTCTTGCCAACCCAGGGAGCAAACCCGCGTCTTCTGCATTGGCAGGCAGATTCTTTACCACTGAGCCACCAGGGAAGCCTTTTATCTTCATTATCAGTCCCTAACGTAGTATTTTGCATTCTATCCATTCGTCCCATAGCTTACTGCTTGAGGCCTCCTATAAGCTATTACTGTCTGCTCACCTCATTTGCCTGTCAGCCCCAGGGTTAACCTTGTAAGGATGTCTTGCTGTCTTTTCTTTCCCCCATCCCAGAGTAGTTTTCTCATCCTCTTTGCCTAAAGCCTAACCCTGCACATCTGTCAAGGGTCACTCTCTTCTCTGAACTCTGGGAGCACCCCTGTTGTCAGTAACATTTTTTGATGATTATGCAGTGTTCTGTGGCTTCTGTTATTCTTCTGACTTGTCATTTAAATCTTCCTTGTGTTTTGGGCTCACCTTTTAACTATGAAGTCTTTGAGACCCAAGACCAGGTCTTTGGCTCCCTGTCTAGGAGCTGCCCAGCATGTCAAGAGGCAGTAGCTGCTAAGAGAAGAGATTTCTCGATTTGAATCCCAGCTCTGCCACTTATTCCCTTGGGGTAATTATTTACCTTCTTTGTTTCTCATTTCCTCATCTGAAACGTGCGGGAAGTAATCATATTGCCCCAGAGAACTGTTGTGAAGAATAATGAGTTAGTCCATTTTAAACCTACAGCAAGTGTTGTTTAAGTGTTGTGTTTTATTTAGTGATAATAGTGAAAATAATATAGCCCACTAAGCTCCTATTAAAATACAAAAATGCTGTCTAAAGTGGGCAGCCGCAGGCTATGAATTAACCACCATATGGATCAGTTTGTCCCCTAGCAGACACATTTTGCTCCAAGCTTGGGAGAGGTCCATCATGAATGACAAGAAACGGCAGGTTCTGGGTTCTGGGAAGGGTGGTGGGGAGTCTGTGGGTAGCACTGAGCACCCACAGGGCTCCAGTTGGACCCTGGAGAATCAGACAGGGTTGACAAGACTAGAACTGCTTTGGTTCTTTCACAATTTCATGCAGCCATAAAGGAGTCATGTCAAAATGCTCCCAGAGGAAAAGGCAGATTCCACAACAGTCATTCACCTTTGCATGCCTTAGTGCCCTTGCAGCATGTGGAACTGTTATAAAACCAACCTTATGTTTCTTTTTCATGACGTTGGCGCAATGTGTAGCAGATGCTAAAGCAGTCCTTATTGAAAAAAGGTCTGTTGGAATTGACATTGAGTGCTGTGCCTTTAAGGAAAACTCTATTCTGGAAAACACTGGGGGGGTGAATTGAATGGTTCACAGTGTAGTGTGTGAATACCAGGATGCTGCTGCTGCTGCTAAGTCACTTCAGTCGTGTCCGACTGTGCTACCCCATAGACAGCAGCCCACCAGGCTCCCCCATCCCTAGGATTCTCCAGGCAAGAACACTGGAGTGGGTTGCCATTTCCTTCTCCAGTGCGTGAAAGTGAAGAGTGAAAGTGAAGTTGCTCAGTCGTGTCCGACTCTTCACGACCCCATGGACTGCAGCCCACCAGGCTTCTCCATCCATGGGATTTTCCAGGCAAGAGTACTGGAGTGGGGTGCCCGATGCTAAGGCTCATTTAGAGCGGTTTCTCCATGTCTGTGTTGGGAATAAATTGCAGCCATAGTTAAAGTTCTGCTCTATGATCTGAGTTGCTCAGAAGCCTAGTGAGTGGTCCATAAGAGCTGACAGGGTAGCTCTTTCCCCATCTGCAGCTTCAGTTCTGGTCTTTGGGCAGCATCACGTTAAGAGAGCAGTGTTGCCAGGAAGGAATGTCTCCCTTCTGGGTAAGCCAAGGGTTGGCTCTTCATCACCGATGGTTATGTCACTGCTACAGTAAAGCACATATCATCATCGTGTGTTGGTAGATCTGACCTTTGGCATTTGTTGTTCCAAGTAATATATTCAGGTTTAAGATTTTTTTCCTCAAAAGTTGAATCCACTTCCATACTCATCCACTTATGGATAGCTCAATATATGTTTTAGCAGTTTGAATTTAAATATTTAATGAAGAAAGCTATTAATTTTAACAAGAATGATTTCATCACCTCTCATCAATAATTCAGAAATACCTGCTATTTTTTAATGACGTGGTGTAGATACTAGTTGAATGCCTTTCCAGGTTTTCACAATAATGATGTTGATTACTATCATTAGAGAGTGCTAGGTGAGAAAATTTTTCTGATTTTCTGAAAAACAAAAGCCCCCCCACCGCCCTCTTCATCCAAGTAGTACTGACTGCAAACCTATAGTAAAGATTTTCCAGAGAAGTGCATAGATTTGTTTCTGCTTATAATTTAAAATGTCTTCTCTCTTTTTAAAAGTTTAAGATTCAGAAGTTTAAAACAAAATATTAGCTTAATGGGTTCAAGTTGATGGACTGTTAAATAAACAAAATCTCTCCTAGGTTTGCAAACAAAGTAAGTACTTCATCCAACATATAAATATTCTTACTGTTCCCTATACTTATTCTGTCAATCTTTATGGCAAATTAAATGTAATCTAAGTCAGCCAAAGCTGAAACTCCAGTACTTTGGCCACTCATTGGAAAAGACCCTGATGCTGGGAGGGATTCGGGGCAGGAGAAGGGGACGACAGAGGATGAGATGGCTGGATGGCATCATCGACTCGATGGATGTGAGTTTGAGTGAACTCCGGGAGATGGTGATGGACAGGGAGGCCTGGCGTGCTGCGATTCACGGGGTCGCAAAGAGTTGGACATGACTGAGCGACTGAATTGAACTGAAGTCAGCCAAAGCATGTCCTGCTTTGGGACACTTTTTTTAAAATTTAAATTTATTTATTTTAATTGGAGGCTAATTACTTTACAATGTTGTATTGGTTTTGACACATTTTAATTTTATTAAAATGCAGAGGTTTTGGGGGAGTTCATTTATTTCTTTTTTGTTCCTGATCTTTTAATTACACAGATGGCTATCAGTTCAGTTCAGTTGCTCAGTCCTGTCTGACTCTTTGCGACCCCACGAACTGCAGCATGCCAGGCCTCCCTGTCCATCACCAACTCCCAGAGCTTACTCAAACTCACGTCCATTGAGTCAGTGATGCCATCCAGCCATCTCATCCTCTACCGTCCCCTTCTCCTCCCGCCTTCAATCTTTTGCAGCATCAGGGTCTTTTCCAATTAGTCAGTTTTTTTGCATCAGGTGACCAAAGTACTGGAGTTTCAGTTTCAGCATCAGTCCCTCCAATGAATATTTAGGACTGATTTTCTTTAGGATGGACTGGTTGGATCACCTTGCAGTCCAAGGGACTCTCAAGAGTCTTCTCCAACACCACATGTCAAAAGCATCAATTCTTCAGTGCTCAGCTTTCTTTATAGTCCAACTCTCACATCCATACGTGACTACTGGGAAAACCATAGCTTTGACTAGACAAACCTTTGTTGGCAAAGTAATGTCTCTGCTTTTTAATATGCTGTTGGTCATAAGTTTTCTTCCAAGTAGTGAGCGTCTTTTCATTTCATGGCTGCAGTCACCATCTGAAGTGATTTTGGAGCCCAAGAAAATAAAGTCTCTCACTGTTTCCACTGTTCCCCCATCTATTTGCCATGAAGTGATGGGACCAGATGCCATGATCTTAGTTTTCTGAATCTTGAGTTTTAAGCCAGCTTTTTCACTCTCCTCTTTCACTTTCATCAGAGGCTCTTTAGTTCTTCACTTTCTGCCATAATGGCGGTGTTATCTGCATATCTGAGGTTATTGATATTTGTCCTGGCAACCTTGTCCAGCTTGTGCTTCATCCAGCCCAGCATTTCTCATGAAGTACTCTGCATATAAATTAAATAAGCGGGGTAACAATATACAGCCTTGACGTATTCCTTTCCCAATTTGGAACCAGTTTGGGATCAGTCTACAGATGGCTACAGTTATACTTTATTTTGTTTCTGTATTCACAATGTGGATTATCTCAGTTCCTTTTCTTCAGCATCTAAGGATGACCTGAAAATTTTAGAGTCTAAACACTAATATTCTGAGTTGAAACAGAAAGTTTTTGTTTGTATTTTTAGATTTGAAATTCATATAAAAAAGTTACTGAATGTGACATTCATATAACAGGTACTGAATGTCATATTACATGAACATTTTCTTCACTACTTTGCATTGGTTGATACTATGAGAACTACTTAACACCTGGACTCATGTAACAAGAGAAACCTTTCATAACCTTATGATAATGAAAAATCATTTGAATCTGATGGAGAGGAAAGAATGGTTTAGGGGAAAGTCACTCACCAAGGTTTAAATCAACCTCCTGCTGCTGCTGCTGCTGCTAAGTCGCTTTAGTCGTGTCCGACTCTGTGCGACCCCATAGATGGCAGCCCACCAGGCTCCCCTATCCCTGGGCTTCTCCAGGAAAGAACACTGGAGTGGGTTGCCATTTCCTTCTCCAATGCATGAAAGTGAAAAGTGAAAGTGAAGTCGCTCAGTCGTGTTCGATTCTTCGAGACCCCATGAACTGCAGCCTACCAGGCTCCTCCATCCATGGGATTTTCCAGGCAAGAGTACTGGAGTGGGGTGCCATTGCCTTTTCTGAAATCAACCTCCTAATGTAAGATATTTTGCAACTTTGAATTATCATTTGGACATTAGTTCTTCATCATCCCTTGAACAATTTAGAAATTATGTTTTTTAAAGGCAACTTTATGTCCTTCTCTGACCTGTTATAGAATCAGCAGTTGATTTATGGAGAATAATTAAATAAAGGCCACCTGGCTAGAACTGATGCATTTAGAATTTGATCTGTACAAATCTGAAAACTCTTTTTAGTCTGTGATGGAAGGATATTAGTAACTGCTTTTGATTATTATCTTTCAACAAGACAAAGCTCTTACAACTGCAAAATTATTTTTTAGCTTTGATTTTTATTTTTAAGTTATGTATATACAAAGCTTTTTAAAAAAAAAACGAGCAAGTTTGCAGGGATTTTTTTTTTAATTAGACTTCTTACACCATCTTGCCTCATTTCCTCTCTCAGAGGCAAATATTAATACATTCTCTGCTTTTAAGGTGATTATTTTGATATTCACCAGTGTGTTTTGAAATAAAAAGCTTGTATTCTGAGTTGGTGGTTTTTAAATGAAGGCATTATCTATTGTTTTCCCACGGTGGAAGATACAGAGCTGTGTCCATCCTGTCTCGGCTCTCCATGGCCATTCAGCCTTCTCATTTTCCTATTTTCTTCATATAGGTACGTGGCACTTTTGAATAGTTTAATAGTCACTGCTTACTATGACCATGTAGCTGAGACATGTATGAATAGTGAAGTATGATTATTTGTCTTTTCCTATGCAACTTTTTGCTTTCTTAAAGGGTTTTATTTACCTTTCTCTACATTTACCAGTAATTAATCCCTAAATTCTCACCAATGGTCTAACCTTAGGACATTCAGATGTTTTGGTATTCTGTCAATGTCACTTTGCTGATGAAGTGTCTGCTTGGAGCCTGCAGACCTGCCCCAGTGACACCCGCCCCTTGCGTCATCCTAGGACCTCTAGTCACCATCACACCATCTTTCCTTTGCCTCTCTCCTGTGTTAGTCCTCTTACTCTCTAAATTCCGTGTCTTACTCTCTCTTGTTTTATTCCCTTGTTTTGGCAGTGCTCAACCTAAGAAAGGGTATATGAGAGGTGCATTTGTTTTTTGAGAAATTGCATATGTAAAGTGTCTTTTTTCCCCCCTATAAACCTGAGTGATAATTTGGTTGGGAATAGCTTCCAGGGTTATTGCTGAGATTCCTGAAGCCATTCTGGTTCCTGGTCCTTAGTATGTGACACATTTTATTCTCTGAAAGTTTGTAGGGCCATCCGATTGTTCTCGAGTTCTGAAAGCTTGCTCATGTGCTTTGGCTTGGGTCTGCTTTATCCACTAGGTCAAGTACTCCATGCTCATTTCAGACAACTCATATATTCCAGTTCTGAGAAAGTTTCTTGAATTAAAAAATTCCCATCTCTTCATTTTCTCTGTTTTGTCTCGGAGTTCCAGTTTTTTAGATACCTGTCTTTCTGGGTGAGCCTATAATTGTCTTTTCTCTTATACTTTCATCTCTTTTCTTTTTATATTTTAAGTCTTTAAGTTCATTTTTTTTTCTGTGCTTCACTTTATTTTTTTAATTTTATTTTCAATTGGAGGATAACTGCTTTACAATGTTGGTTGGTTCTGCCAGACAACAATGTGAATTAGCCATGAGTATATGTGTGTGTATGTGTGTGTATATGTATATATATCCCCTCCCTCTTGAGCCCCCTTCCCACCCCACCCAAGTTAATTTTCTGTTGAAAAATAATATAGTTCACTGACTTCTTACAAAGTGAACACTTCCATTTAATAAAAGATGCAGATTAAAAAAGAAAACAATTATCAGGACCCCAGACCTTCTTCTAGCTACTACCTCACCCCAGGGTAACTGCTATCTTGAGTTTTTAAAATTAACGACTTTTATTCTGAGATAATTGTAGATTCACATACAATTATAGGAAATAATTCAGAGATAGCCCATTTATCCAGTACCCACTCTTCCCCAGTGGTAACTTCTTGCAGAACCATTAGGATAACAGCTGACACTGATACAGTCAAGATGCTGAGCACTTTCGGGGCACCAGAGCCCGCCTGTCGCACTTTTGCAGCCACCTCCTCTTCCCTCCCACGCCACTCCTGGTGAGCCCCAGCAGTCTCTCTCCTGTTCTCCACACCAGTAATTCTGTCACTCCTAGGATGATCTGTGAATGGAATCATGGAGTACATCATCTTTTGAGACTGGCTTTTTTCACTCTTTTTAATTCTCTGGAGATTTATTCAGGTTACTGTGTCAATCATTTATTCCCTTTTATTGCTGAACAATTTTCAGTTGTATTGAGGTGCCAAGGTTTTTTTTAACCATTCATCCGCGATGGACACCTAAGCTGTTTCCAGGTTTTCGCTATTACAAATCAAGCTGCTTTATTTGTGAACAGGTTTTTGTGTGAAAACAAGTGTTCACTTTTCTAAATGCCCAAAAGTGAAATCGCTGGGTCACACAGTAGTCACTGTTTAAATTTATAAGAAATTGCCAAACTGCTTTGCAGAGTGGCTGTACCATTTAACATCCCTAACAGCAATGTATGAATGAACTAATTTCTCGTTATTGATGTCAGAATTTGGTATTGTTACTATTTTTATTTTATCCATTCTTATAGATATGTAGTAGTATATCATGTTTTTAACTTACATTTTCTTAATGGTTAGTGACAATGAACATTTTTTCACAAGTTTATTTGCATCTGTATATCCTATATATTCTCTTTGATGAAATGTCTCTTCATGTCTTATCTGTTTTTTAATTGGATTGTTTGGTATATTTTCTGAATCTTCCTGGACCAGGGATTGAAACCACTTCTCCTGCACTGGAAGGCAGATTCTTTACCACTGGGCCACCAGGAAAAGTTCTCTTTTCATTCTTTTAATAGAGTCTTTCCCAGAGCAAAAGTTTTTAATTTTAAAAACATTTATTTATTTTTAATTGGAAAATAACTGCTTTACAATATTGTGTTGATTTCGGCCAAAAGCTTTTACTTTTGATAACGTCTAATTTATCAATTTTTCCTTTTATGAGTCATGCTGTTGATATTAAGTCTAAGAACTGTTTGCCTAGCACTAGAATCTAGGGGTATTTTTAACCTTAAAGTTTTATAGTTTTACATTTAAATCCATGATGTATTTTGAGTGAGTGTTCATATAACATGTGAGCTGTTTATTTTTTGCCTTAGTTCAGTTCAGTCGCTTAGTCGTC
This sequence comes from Redunca redunca, assembly GCA_006410935.1. Classification (NCBI taxonomy): domain Eukaryota; kingdom Metazoa; phylum Chordata; class Mammalia; order Artiodactyla; family Bovidae; genus Redunca; species Redunca redunca. The sequence goes on along the minus strand of SJYQ01000367.1, from coordinate 34,723 downwards.
TGACTCTTTGCGACCCCATGAAGCGCAGCACGCCAGGCCTCCCTGTCCATCACCAACTCCCGCAGTTCACTCAGACTCACCTCCATCGAGTCCGTGATGCCGTCCAGCCATCTCATCCTCTGTCGTCCCCTTCTCCTCCTGCTCCCAATCCCTCCCAGCATCACAGTCTTTTCCAATGAGTCGACTCTTCGCATGAGGTGGCCAAAGTACTGGAGTTTCAGCTTCAGCATTATTCCTTCCAAAGAAATCCCAGGGCTGATCTCCTTTAGAATGGACTGGTTGGATCTCCTTGCAGTCCAAGGGACTCTCAAGAGTCTTCTCCAACACCACAATTCAAAGTCATCAATTCTTTGGCGCTCAGCTTTCTTCACAATCCGACTCGATGTCTGATTGCACCAGCACTGTTTGTTGAAAAGGTCATCATCTTTCTCTCACTAAATTGTTTTTGCATCTTTGTCAGATATCACTTGGACATGTTTGTGTAGATTTATTCTTGGGCTCTCTGCTCTGTCCCACTGATCTATGTGTCTGTTCTTCTGCCGGTATCACACAGTCCTGATTAGTATGTGGCTAGGTGATAAATCTTTTTTAATGTTGCTTCCCTGGTGGCTTAGATGGTAAAGCGTCTGCCTGCAATACGGGAGACCTGGGTTTGATCCCTGGGTTGGGAAGATCCCCTGGAGAAGGAAATGGCAACCCACTCCAGTATTCCTGCCTGGAGAATCCCAGGGATGGAGGAACCTGGTAGGACAGTCCATGGGGTCGCAAAGAGTCGGACACAACTGAGTGACTTCACTTCAGGTGATAAATCTTTTTCAACGTTGCTTTAGCTATTCTAATTCCTTTTCCTGTTCAGATAAATTTTAGAGTGATCTTGCCCAAATTCCCAGAAAGCCTTACTGAGATCTTGATAGGGACTGTGTTAAACTTGTATATAAATTTGAGAATAATTGAAGTCTTTACTGTGTTGAGTGTTGCAGCCCATGAACATGATATAGCTCTCCATTTCTTCAGATTTATTTCTTTTACTGGCATTTTGTAGTTTTTCAGCATATAGTCCTGTACATGAACTATATTTATGCTGAAATATTTCTTCTTTCTAGAAGCTTTTTAGATTTCTTGGGATTTCCTGCATGGACAATCATGCCACTGTAAACAGAGACAGTTTCTTCCTTTTTGATCTATATACTTTTTGTTTCCTGTATTTCCCTGTATTGCACTGGCTAGAACTTCCACCACGATGTTGCCTAAGAGTGATGAGAACATCTTCCCTTCTTCCCTATCTTAGAGAAAAAGCATTCAGTCTTTCACCATTAAATGTAATGCTACCTGCGGGGTCTTGTAGGAGATCTTTATTGAGTTGAAGAAGATCCCGTTTATTCCAATTTTCTGAGACTTTTCAGGAATGAGTGATAATTTTGTCAAATGCTTCTTCTGCATCAGTTGTTAGGACCAAGATACCTTTTTTTTTGTTTTGTTTGCTTGTTTATATGGTGGATTACACTGATTGAATTTCAAGTACCGCAGCAGCCTTGCATCCTTGGAATAAATCCCACAGGGTCATCGTGCACAATTCTTGCTAAATTTTCTTTCTAATATTTTGTTAAGGATTTTCGTGTCTGTGTTCATAAGGGATATCAGTCCATAGTTTCCTGGGTTTTGGACTGTCTTTTTTTCTGGATACTGGATTCTTGCTTGACAGTTTTTCTCTTTCAACATTTAAAAAATATTGTATTCCTTCTTGGGTCCCTAGTTTCTGCTTTTAAAGAAACAAACATACTATCATTTGAATGGCTTTTCCCCTGTTGGTAAGCTGTGATTTCTGTCTCTGCCCTCAAGATTTTTGTGTGTCTTTGGTGTTTACAGTTTGACCATGTTGTGTCTCGGTGTGGGTTTCACTTGTTCAGAGTTCATTCAGCCTCTTAAATCTGTAGGTTTATGTCTCTTGCCAGTTTTGAGATGTTTTCAGCCTTTGTTTCTTTGAGTGCTTCAGCGCTGTTCTTTTTCTCTTCTCCTTCAAGGACTCTGATGTCATTAATGTTCAGTCTTTTGTTATAGTCCCATAGGTCCCTGAAGCTCTGTTAATTTTTTTTTCATCTATTTTCTTTCTGTTGTTCAGACTGTATAATTTCTATTATACTTGCAGTTCACTGATTCTTCCCTCTCCTCCATTCTGCTGTTGAGTCCATCCACAGAGTTTTTGTATTTTGGTTATTGTATTTTCCAGTTCCAACATTTCCATTTTGTTTTTCTTTATATATATATATTTCTTACATTGCTGGACTTTCTATTATTTCTGTTCTTCAACTNCTTAAATATAAGAACTATTTTAAGAACTTAAATATAAGAACTATTTTCTTCCTCATAGAACTTCTGTTTTCTCCATATTGATTTTTTTCCTGTCTGTTTTGATTCCATCTTTCCTGTAAGAGCCATTTGTTAAATGTCTTATAATTCTTGGTGACTGCTCACATTTAGTCACAGGGCTTGTTAAGACCCTGAACTCCTGTGTGGAGTGATTTGGTTGGATTTTTTAGTTGGGGAAGTTTCAATATCGTGATTGAGAGGTCATTTCTCTTGGGTTGGTCAAATTCTCCAGGGAAGAACCTTCCAGCCTCTGAGAACCTAGTGTGGAAAGTGGGACAGGGCTTGGGGTCCAGGCCAGGGCTTGAATCTGGGATGTGTGTTCTCTCAGCGCCCCCTCTTTTCAGTATGGTACCTGCACTCTCAGCTGTTACTGGTCCTCTGTGACTCAGGAACTCCGTTTTATCCTCTCCAGAGGGATATCCTCTAGTTGACTGGCTAGCTAGGTGGAGAGGGGAAGGGGACTGAGCCTTCTGCGCTGGGGTCCAGACTTTCCATTAACTCTGTTGTTAGCAGCAACCGCTCCTTAAACACATACCCTCTTACTTGCAGATGAACCTCATATGGCCAACCCGTGAGCCTTTGAGGGACTCTGAGGAGTAAATTGTAATTCGTTGTTCTTGGCTTTCCCCACTGTCAACCAGGGTTTCAGTTTTCCCAGATTCACCACTATTTACCAGTTGTCTATGTGTTGGCTTCCAGAATTTTATTTTGGTACTATTATGTACCTTTTAATGTTCACAGCTTGGATTATGACTTTAAAAGCGTGGGTGTTCGTTGGTGTTGCCGTTTGAGTCAGGTTTAGGGATGCAGTGAAACAGATGTGCTCAATCTGCCATTCTTAGCAGAAGTATCATGTAATTTTTATACATTTTAAAAATGACAAACATTTCTTTGAAGTTTGAGCTCAAACTGAAATTAATTTAGAAAATAAGTCCAAAGGAGGATGACTGTGTTTTTCAGGTGGTGATATAGAATTGGAGGTGCTGACTTGAGTAGGTGGAGGCACTAATGATGAAAGAAAAATAATGAAGAATAGTGAGGAAAATCTTCTAGCCTGGCAGCAGAAGGTTGGATTTTGCTTTCTCTTCAAGTTTTTTGGGAGATGAAAAAAAGTTTTCCAGTATGATTAAGAAAACTGTGATTTGGGAACTAGAGAGAGGTGATGGTTGTACAACATTGTGAATGTGCTAAATTCCACTGAATTATTCACTTTAAAATGGCTCCTTTTTTGTTACATGAATTTTACCTCAAATTAAAAAAAAAACTTAGCCTAAAAAAAGAGAAATATATGAACATTTTCAAAGCTAGAACTATGTTGACACCTGGCTTTTGGTGGTAAAAGATAATTTGACTTATTTGACTTATTACACAGGTCTCATTACATTATGTTTCTACTGTCTGCCTGGAGCTAGGTAGAGATTTTTAAATGTTTACAAGCATGATTTTGGAAGACCTTCAGAAATTTACTTCTCATTTTGGGAAAAGGGAGAGCAAAATGTATTCCAAAGGGTGGAGTTATTTCTCTCTAGTGAAGATGAAAGGAATTAATAGGTTTTTAATATGTACACTTCCTACATACAAATATACTTATTGCACCTTGACAAATCTTGATGCAAGTAAGATCTTTTGACGCTTTAATCATTTGTTTAATAGAAGAAAAGGAAATTCTGGGGAATGTGGCATCGTTCTGATAAGTTTATGCCTTTGTTATATTGCTTATCTTTCATATGAAACACCCTGTCTCGTAAAAAGATTTGATAGCACTTTATTATCCAAAATGTGGTATTTGGCAGTTCAGTGTGGTATACTAGAGTATATGTCCTAAAGCCATAATATCGTCATTTTCGTTGCTAAGTCATGTCCAACTCTTTTGCAACCCCATGGACTGTAGCCTCCCAGGCTCCTCTGTCCATGGGATTTCCCAGGCAAGAATACTGGAGTGGGTTGCCATTTTCTTCTCCAAGGCATCTTCCTGATCCAGGGATTGAACCTGAGTCTCCTGCATTGGCAGGTGGATTCTTTATTACTGAGCCATGTGGGAAGCCTAAAATCATGATGCTGCTGCTGCTAAGTCACTTCAGTCGTGTCCGACTCTGTGTGACCCCATAGACGGCAGCCCACCGGGCTCCCCGTTCCTGGGATTCTCCAGGCAAGAACACTGGAGTGGGTTGCCATTTCCTTCTCCAATGCAGGAAAGTGAAAAGTGAAAGTGACATTGCTCAGTCCTGTCCGACTCTTAGCAACCCCATGGACTGCAGCCCACCAGGCTCCTCCGTCCATGGGATGTTCCAGGCAAGAGTACTGGAGTGGGGTGCCATTGCCTTCTCCGAATCATAATATTGGAGTTCAAATCCTTGCTGTGCACATGTGAGTTATTTAAACTCACTACGCCTCATTTTTTCTCATATGTAAAATCGAGGAGACAATAGAGATATTGTGATGAATGTGAATTAACACATTTAAAGATCTTTCAGTGTTGTCTGGTGCAGAGTATGTACTCAGTAAACGCTGCTATTTTTCTGACATTTTCTTAAACTACAGTCTATAAAAGCACATCTGGAAAATGTATGTAATATAAGCAGCATAAAGACTACTTCCTTATCAGGATATCTTTGTTATGGCTGTAGTGACCAACTGCAGATGCAAATGTGTTATTGGGTCCCTTTTTCTCATCACATTTGTGGTTGTGGTTAAGGGCTTATTTCTGTTTTTTCCCAAGAAACTGAAATGGTTTTAGCTACCTTTATTTTCTAAGCATTCTAGACTTCATAGTGCAATGGATTTGTTTGAAAAGTAAAGTCAAGAAACTGTAAATACTGTTTACCCTCTATTTGGTTTAGATGTAATCCCTATTATTTGTACATTTTCCCTAGGAATCAGTGAAAAGATTGAGAATGAACCTGAAGAATGAACCATTAGAAGATGTAATTATAGCCAGTCAGTGGCCACAGAGAGAGCACTTGATTTTTGTAAAGTTATTTTCCTTATCATTATTGTATGGCTACAAGTGAATGGTGGTAGTTTTCTCTCACAATTATTACTTTTAGTTGTAGTTTGAAACTCCTCTGTTTCCTACCAGGTGAAACTCTTATTGTTTAAATGTTATCATTTTCATACTAAGCCTTCTTTTAAATTTTACTTCACAGATCAACAGCCAAAATTTTGAAGGTCGTCAGCTTTCTGATGGTGGTGATAAGCCATGGCGACAGATGATAAAGTTGCCATCTTAACCGATGATGAAGAGGAACAGAAGAGGAAATACGTGCTTGCCGATCCTTTTAATGGTATTTCCAGGGAACCAGAACCACCTTCAAATGAAACGCCGTCCCCGTCTGAAACAGCTGCTATTCCTGAGGAGGAAATAGACTGGATAGAGAAACACTGCGTTAAGATAAACAATGATCTTCTCATTTCCAAGGTCTTTTATTTTTTCTTTTACTCTGCATATGGCTCTCTCTACCCCCTTTTGCCTGTGTATTACAAGCAGCTGGGAATGTCACCCAGCCAGAGTGGACTGCTCGTAGGTATTCGATACTTCATTGAATTCTGCAGTGCCCCCTTTTGGGGTGTAGTTGCAGATCGCTTTAAAAAAGGCAAAATCGTCCTCCTCTTTTCTCTTTTGTGTTGGGTTTTATTCAACCTGGGCATTGGATTTGTCAAACCCGCCACCTTGCGATGTGTACCAAAGATCCCCCCAACAACTCATCCCACCAATTCAAGTCACCCATTCACTATCCTGCCGACAAATTCCTCCATTGTCTCTTTCATCACCACCTCCCCAAGAATTCGTGAGCAAAGGCACCTGCTTTCTTATGATGGGCCAGTGATGTCCGAAGCGGGGCCCAATGTCACAGAAACTGTCATCTTCCCGACAGCTCCAAACAAGACCAGTGCACCCACTCTGCAGCCTCCGACCGATGAAATTACTGACCATATTGTGACCTTGAACCCGAGCACTGCAACCTCCTCTGCCCCCCCAGGAAATGCGACCAGGGAGACAACCACTTCCCTCGTCACTACCACCAAACCTGTACCTTCTGACCGAGTCACTCTTGTTTATGATCAGCAAGAAGTGGAAGCCATATTCTTGGTGGTCTTGGTAGTTGTTGTGATAGGAGAGTTTTTCAGCGCCTCCTCCGTCACGATCGTGGACACAGTAACGCTCCAGTACCTGGGTAAGCACAGAGACCGCTACGGCCTGCAGCGCATGTGGGGCTCCCTGGGCTGGGGCCTGGCCATGCTGTCTGTGGGCATCGGCATTGACTACACCCACATGGACGTGCTCATCGAAGGGAAGGGCTGTAAGCCGCCCGAATACCGGAACTACCAGATCGTCTTCTTTGTCTTCGGGGTCCTCATGACCATGGCCTTGATTGTTGCGACCCAGTTCCGGTTCCGCTACAGCCACTTCAAAAACAGTGAAAGTAAAGGGAAAGAGGTGGAGATCCCTCAGGTGGAGAGGAACAGCTCCACGGAGTCCTCTGAGGAGACACCAACCACCACCAGCCACTCGCAGGCCTTCAGCTTCTGGGACTTGATCAGGCTGCTTTGCAGCGTGCAGTACGGCTCCGTGTTGTTCGTGGCTTGGTTTATGGGTTTCGGATACGGCTTCGTGTTCACCTTTCTCTACTGGCATTTGGAGGACCTGAATGGAACAACAACTCTCTTTGGGGTCTGTTCAGTCCTGAGCCATGTGTCTGAGCTGACAGCTTATTTTTTTAGTCACAAGCTTATTGAACTGATTGGCCACATCAGGTAAGATCATGCCTACTGTTGCTGCCCCTCAGCAGCTGAACTTCATCTTTTCATAGTTTATAGCTCCTTACAGCATGTTTACGGATATTATAATTTGTGTCGGGGGTAAGGTTTAAGTGGGAGTGGGGATTTCTGATGCTCTTTCTCTTTAAAATACAATCAAAAGGAAGGAAATGATGAACCTAGTTGAATTATCTCAAAATATGATGTTTCCCTTCTGTATGCTAAGAGACTCTTACATTAAATGTTTTCAGGTATAAAAGCACCAATTTAGTCAAGTCTATTACTCCATGGACATTGAAGGGTCCAGCTGTCTAAGGCATTTATGAAGAAGAGTTTAAGTAGATAAAGAGGATTATGTTTTTCTTCAGCCTTCAGTTATTCTCAGCCACTTGCTGATGCAGAAAGACCTTGAATATATGGTGTATTGAAGATGTCCATTATATTTAATAAGGCTGTGATGTGACACACCAAAATCATTAATCCATGATATTACATGGAAGAGCATCTTATGTAATTTTTTCTGATTATTACATGGGTCTCTGCATTTTTATCTGCCATGAAAACATGGGATGCTTAAAAATCTTTCTTCTACCTAAAATTTCCCATGTAATCTTTTAAGCAAAAAAATCTATAAATACTTAGTGTTTTTCATGTAATGTTTCTTACCACTAATGTTTGTCTGAAGTTGTTTGAACAGTAGCTTGCTCCTTATGTCTTTCTACTCTGCTGTTGGCTCTAAAATGTGGAGCCAGATACACTTAAACCTCATAGAAAAGCATGGCATGTCTGTCCCTAAAATTTGAAGTTGCTGTAATTAAAAGCAACTGTGTGTGTTTGTGTGTATGTGGTAATCTTTAAATCTACTGTTTCTATGAGAAAAAACAAAGGAGAAATAGACACTGGCAAGATCTGAGAAATTGATCTTTTTTGCTTTAATATCCCTTTGACTAACTGAAGAGAATATTTTCTAATGTCAAGTTTCAGCCTAGAATCTTTCTTTTCCCAGTGCAATTGTGACTATTTTTCCTTGTTTGATTTTGCTTTGGGAGGCTGTTTCCTGTTCCTTCTCTGTCTCAGATCTCTGACCCCTTTGTTGTCACAAACAAAGTCAGGCACTATACGGACAGCCACCAGAGACACAGGGTCCCTGAGGCACACTCAAAGAGCCTTGTGATATTATGGTCTGGGCTTGTCCTTTAACCTTGTCCAGGTTATGTTTATGTTCTCCGAGCTGTGATGAATTAGACTCACAGTGATGAATTTCTTCAGCTTGGTTGGGTTGTATGAGCAGGATCTCCCCTCACCTAATAGTGTGTTTAAAAACCACAGCCATTTATTCCCAGAAAGGTACCTTGTCAGGTCTTACTCATGAGTGGCTTTCCTAGACATCATGATTTAATCACTCAATAATGTTAATTGAATGTTGACTCAGTAGAGAGTATGCATGTAGGTTTTATTTTCACAGAAATTGTTAAGGTCTTCTCACATGCTAAGAAAAGTAATTTCTCTTCTACCTTTGCCTTTTGTCTAAAGTATATAGCTTTATGATAGAATCCTAGCGGGTTTATTATTAGGTTTGGTAATTACATAAACCTCACACTTTTGTTTTCTTTTTTTGAGAACTCATTACATGAAAACTCATTACATGAATGCTAATATCTCATTATGTAAAAACGAATGACTCAACCTTAATTTTCTATTTTACATACAAAAGCATCTTTTTTTTCCTTTAATGATGTAATGGAAGAAGAAAGCTCTTGTGGTCACATTGTTGTTCCCAGAAGGCTACTGGGATTCCATCAGTTTGTGGTCATTTACTGCTTTGGGATTTTTATCCTGTTCATTGAAATGAATTAACTGCTTTTAAAAGATTATGATAGTTGTGGTGAGATTATGCCCATGCCCATGTATTTAGGTAGAATGGATATGTTTCTTTGGGTGAGAACTTTTGGAGCCCGGTTAGTAGTGGTTGAGATTTGAGCTTAAAAATGTAGTGATGACAGTTTTACTTTTTAATGGGAAGAATATCATGTATCAGTTGATAAACAGAAATCATCTTTCTATGAATTCACAGCCTTTATGTTTTCCTTGTAGGATCATACGGAGAGATCTGTCTGGCCCGTATATATGCACGCATGTTTTTTAGTATTCTGTGACTGTCTAATGGGGGTTTGTTTATAGGAATCAGCATAACCACAAAAACTGTAACTATCCTAATGTAGTCAAAAGTTGATGTATGGCAGAAACCAATACAATATTGTAATTTTTTCTTCAATTAAACATTAAGAAATTAAGAAAACAACAACAAAAAGAATTTTTAAAAAGTGGATTTTCTTAAGTTTATATAGGTTCATAGTGAAGAAACCATCATACCAGAAAACAGTTTGTAAAACAGCGTGTCCAATTTTGAACCACTTACTATTGTAACAGTTCTGCAGTTTGGGCCCCATTTTTCATTGACTAACATATCTATCAGTCTAAACACACACAGAGTAAATTATTTCTGATTTCAATCTTGGATTTTGTCCCCACTGGAAAGTGGCTATCTCAGGTAAATAGGATAATGCTTCCTATTTCCACTAAAAAAGTAAATTTCTTTTGATTCAAAACCACAAGACTTTGGTATTTACAGCAAGTACATTTCTAGGCTAATTTATGTAATGACTAGATTTCTTTATCTAGAAATATAAATGTATTTTAAGGGTATATGCACCTTGTTGAATGTTTCAGCAACCATGAGTAGAGTTGTGATCAAAATACATTTCAATTAATCATTTGTTTGAGCAAACTCCAGGAGATAATGAAGGAAAGGAAAGTTTGGCATGCTGAAGTCCATAGGGTCACAAAAAGTCAGACATGACTGAGTGACTAAGAAGAACAACAAAAATCATTACTATTTAATATTAGGCCATCACCTATGATATGTGATTCAAATTGATTTACATTTTAAGGGACACACAAAAATCTACTCAAGCAATTCTAACTTTGACCTGAAATTCTTATACTCAGTCAGTTTTGTCATGCAAATACTATCTGGAAGCGATAATATATTAACCATCATTAGCCATTAATTACTACTAAATAGTTGCTGAGTATCCAAATGAGTTGCCTGGTCATTTAGGGAGGAGAGAGGGAAATACATGACGTTACTAGCAAGAGGAGGAACACAGACATTCCTGGTGGGCACTGCAGAAAGAGCAAGAGCAGATAGCAAGACTCCAGCCCACAGCTGAGGACACGTGGGACAGTGTTAGCAGTCTCACTGGAGGGATAGCCGTCAGCATCAGAATAGGGAGGAAACTGCAGCTGGCGAGATCAGGGGAGCGGACCTGGAGCTAGAGATTTAGGACTGTGTTTATGATTGTATTGCTTCGTATCCCCTCCCTTGTTTTTACCTGCCTCTTCGGGCCTTGTTGTTGATCCTGGCCCCCTTGGCTCTTGGGGCCTCTCTGCACCTTGCAGGGCACGGTGCAGGCTTCCACAAGCTGCTTCTCCCAGCCCCTGGTCTGTTGGGTTCCACTGCTGCAGTGGCTTTTAAAACTCCTAATGCTCCAGCTACACTTAGACCAATTGCCTTAGACCGTCTGGGGGTGTGTAGCTACGTATTCCAGCCAGGGTGGTAACCTCCAGGCTGGTGAGAGGCCCGGTGGAGGATGAGAGGGTGTGAAGAAAGGGAAAAGCCTTCCCTCTTTCGTCTTGAGTGAACTTTGGAGATTGTTCCCTTTATCCTTTCATGTGGCTCTTGCCCCGGCTTCGGTGGTTTGCTCAGATGCAGGTGTTGACCAGTACTCAGCTGGAGACTGAGGGCCGCCCTCTGCAGCCCTCACGCGATATGCTGAGAGTTCCCTCCTGTGCGGTGCTCAGCCCTGCTCCCAGATTCAGCCCTGCCTCCTGCCAACCCGAGTCCTCCATGCCCCGCCAAGTCGCCTCTCACCTGTGGCTCTGCGCGCTGTGGGTGACCTTGAGCTCTGGTGACACGGCCCTCACCCCATCCTTCAGACCTAGGCCTTGCAGAGGCTGGCTGCGGCTTTCTCCAGGCTCTCTGGCTTCTCAGCTCTTCCGCCGTCTATCTAACCACCCTGAATTAAGGTTGGTGCCTGTTTCCCTGATCATATCCTGACACCCACAGTCCTTAACTGCTTAACTGGCAATCGCCACAATGAAGGGAAAGAATGGAAACAGAATAACTCAATTCTTGATTTAAAAAAATAAAACAACAACAACAACAGAGGATGGACCTGAACATTTTTTCCTTCTCTTTTCTTAATGGAATGTTATTTTTTATTTACAAAATTACTTTACCACAATAGAAAAAAAATGATAAGGCTTATTTCTTACGTTGTCATTGTAGTTCAGTCACTCAGTCATGTCCGGCTCTTTGCAGCCCCATGGACTGCAGCACTCCAGGCTTCCCTGTCCTTCACTGTCTTCTGGAGCTTGCTCAGAGTCATGTCCATTGAGCTGGTGATGCCATTCAGCCATCTCGTTTGAAATTATACATGATCTAAAGGAGTAACTATTACTCTTATCATTTAAAAATCAAAACTCTGCATACTTGTTAAGTTTAATTGAAGAGTTTAATTAGGCCTGGACAACCCAGTTTAATAGGATGCAAGGATGAACACTAAAAGGAAGGGGGTTGGAAAAGATGGGGAGATTGAGAGCCAGATAGGAGCTGGGATTAGGAAAGGAACTTTATCCTGGGTGCAGTAGGGCATTGTGGCGAGGTTCGGAGCAGAGGAGAGTCAGCGGTGTTCATTTATTTGGAATGCAGTGGGGAACTTCGAAGCAGAAGCCCCCTGAGAAGGTTCCTAAAATAGTCCAAGTGAGAGGTGATAGAGGCTGGAGTCCAGCAGTAGCAGCAGAGTTGAGGGAGGAGTGTGCGGGAGGTAGGCTCGGTGGAATGGTTTGATGTGAGAAGTGATGTAGAGACCTTCGTGTTTCAGTTTGGGTGCAGTGGTTCTCCCAAATCCAGGAGGAAATTGGAGAAGATACAGAATAGAGGAGAGACTGGACGTTCGTCAGAATCCAGCGATCGGTCTACCTTAACACTGAAACATCTGTGTGGCAATGTCTAACAGACAGTTGACTGTTATAAAAGCCCCCAAGGAGGTTAGGGTTGGGAATACAGATTTGGGATAGTTAAAACCAGGAACATGCGCAAAGTGAGCAAGGAAATCTTGTTGTGGAAGAAGAGAAATGGGCTGAGGGAAATCAGTTATGCTTGTCTCCAAGATCCTGTTCTGAATTTCTGATCTTTTTGAATGTTGGTCTCTGTTTTATGGTTTAAAGTAGGTATCCTTGTATCCTCATGTTTATGGGGAATTGTATGGTACTGTAACCTGTTTCCACATCTTGCTTCAGGAGCAAATGCCTTTCTGAGCATCCCTCCAATGCCATCAGCTGAGCCACGGTCTTCTAGACATGTTTACAAGTGGACCAAGGGAGACGTGAGTTAGGGAGAGGGAAAAATAAAGGGACAAGGAATAAAAGAAACAGGGATCAAGAGTAAGAAAATAGAGAAAGGAAATGGCTGCAGTCTCCAGGGAAAGGTCTCTTCCTGTCCTTATTCATGAAAGGCAGTGTCCATAGTTGTTACAGGCATGGACTGGGAGGCATGTTGCCTGGTTTAGAGCTTGACTGTGCCTCTTAGAACCATGTGGCCTTGGAGAAGTTATATAACTTTTTGTATCTCTGTTTTGTCATCTATAAGTAGGAATATCATTAGTATTAACCTTTTTTTTCCATGAAAACTAAATGAGATAAAGCACATTAATTGCTTAGAACAGTGACTTGCATATATTAGTTCTCTTCATTTTTAAAATTATTATTTAGCCAATATTCTGGTAGATTATGTTGCTTGATAATCACTGTGGAGACCAGTTCAGCAGTCCATGGTAATGTACAAGCTGGACATTTCCTATGGCTTGATAATTGCATTTTAAGATACTTACCTGCCTAGAGAAGCTTTTGCTGAGTGCTGTGCTTAGTCGCTCAGGCGTATCCGACTCTGTGACCCCATGGACTATAGTCTGCCAGGCTCCTCTGTCCATGGGAATTCTCCAAGCAAGAATAATGGAGTGGGTTGCCATGCCCTCCTCCAGGGGATCTTCCCAACCTAGGAATCAAACCCAGGCCTCCCATGTTGCAGGCAGATTCTTTACCTTATAAGCCATCAGAGAAACTTATACACACATGCAGAAAGGCATGTACAAAGATGCTACTTGCTTATTGCAGCTTTCTGACAGAAAGAGAACTGGTCTAAATACTCATCAGTTGGGGGATAGATGCATTCAGTGTAGGACAGTTGTAAGATGGAATATTATGCAGAAAAGGAACGGACTATATCAGTATGTCAACATAGAAAGCTCTTAAACCATGATGTTGAATGGGGGAGAAAGCAAAATAATACACAGTTTGGTACACTTATGCAAATTTTAACAATGCATTTCAAAAGTTAAACATACTTTTATGGATATGCCTAATTGTATAGAAAAAAAACCACTTAAATTTATGGAGGGAAAATGCATCCTGAGTTCATATAGCCCTAGCTTTCTGGACAGGACATATAAAGAAGGAGACTGGTTGGGGAAGAAAGAAGATGGTGAAGCCCCCTGTTTATCTGTAACATTTTGTTTCTTTAAGGAAGTACAGCAAAATATGCAGTTTCCATTCTTGGTGCTAGATATATATATTCTGTCCCTTTTTTGGTATTTTAGATTGGAAAATAGCTTGACGCTTAGGTCAGTTTATAGTGGATCAATATAATTATCTTCCCACAAAAGAACCAGATGTGTGTGTGAGAGAGTGAGAGAGAGCGTGTGTGTGTTTAAAGCTGTATATGTTCTAAGGAGACATATTGTATCCTTATATATCAGGTAAAATAAACATTGAGATTTTGCGCTGTTAATATGTATGTGTCTCAGCTGGAGAAGGAAATGGCATCCCACTCCAGTATTCTTGCCTGGAGAATCCTGTGGATGGAGGAGCCTGGTGGGCTGCTGTCCATAGGGTCACACAGAGTCAGACACGACTGAGACGACTTAGCATGCATGCATGCATTGGAGAAGGAAGTAGCAACCCACTCCAGTGTTCTTGCCTGGAGAATCCCAGGGACAGGGGAGCCTGGTGGGCTGCTGTCTATGGGGTCACACAGAGTCGGACATGACTGAAGTGACTTAGCAGCAGCAGCAGCAGCAGCAGTTGGGTCCAACGTTTTCAGACTCCATGGACTGTAGCCCTCCAGGATCCTCTGTCCATGGAATTTTCCAGGCAAGAATACTGAAGGGGTTGCCATTTCCTATTCCAGGGGATCTTCCTGACCCAGGGATTGAACCCTCATCTCCTGCATCTCCTGCATGGGCAGGACTCTTTACCATTGAGCATCTGGGTTTCCCATATAGCTTTCCCTAAGTAGCATACATTTAAATGATTAAAAGTCTACTTTTACATAGTTATCATGGCTTCAAGTCTTAGTTCTTTTTCTTTAAAATGAAATCAGGTGGAAATTTATAGTACCTCATTAAGAATTAATATCAAAATGTATCAAATAACCCTGACTTGGGCAGTAATTATAATATTTCTTTATATATTAAGAGATCAAGGTACTAAAAAGTCAAGTGATATCCCAGAGATATTGTATTTTATTGCTGACATGAGCCCAGGTATGAGTGTTTGCACCACCTGTTTAATTATCTTGAGTCATACAGTGTCAATTACTGCCTTTTTTGTGCAAGTCAAAAGCCTAAGCCGTGCGGCTAACTTATTTCTACTTATTCTTGGGATGCTTGGTAGATTTTAATTATATAATTACAATAAGATACTTTGAATAGTAGATAAGAATTTTTTTTCAAGCTTCCTTCATAGCATACCCCTCCAAAACCTTTCCAACTGGAAGAATCGCACCCCATTCTTATTTCCCAAGTATTAATCATCTTTTCTTTGCCTTTTGTCTGCTGTCAACAACATCTTTGAGTAGTAGTCTGGGGGGCTGACAAACAGTAACTTGTTAACTTTTTCTTTTCTTTAAAAAGATAACATGTCGAAGGAAGCTCAGACATTTTCAGAAAAAAATCAGTGTCGAGTTTCGCGTTTGTCTGGGGACCGTAGTTTTGGCCCATGACCCTGTGTGGTGTGGTTGGCTGCTGAGTGCAGTGAGGTCACCTCAGCACTGGATGGTCGGCATGGTCCTTGGTTATAGCTGTGGATGTCGGTCGGGCGTTCACTCCACTTAGGAGAATGAACGGGAGCAGAAAGTAAATTGGCCCAGGTTTGACCCTAGTCATCTTCCCAAACTCTGGTAGGAATGTTGGGTAGTCTAGTAACTCTCCTGTTTCCCTGTGTTCTTCTTTTTGCCGGTTCACCTATAGAGTGCACATGTATGCGTGTGTGCATTTGACCTGGGTTCAAATCCCACACTTACTATAGTGTCTAACCTTATACCATTGTTAAGATTAATTAGATAATGCATAGCATATAGTAAGTGCTCAACTGTATCTGACCTTGGATAAGCCAGCAATTTAGCTTTGTTAAGCCTCAGGTTCCTCATTTGTAACATGGTGGTAATAATTGTATCTGACTTTATACCATTGTTAAGATTAATAAGATAATGCATAGCATATCGTAAGTGCTCAGCTGTAAACAACAGGTGGTGTTATTCCTGTTATTAATTCACTCCTTCAACACATATTTCTTAAAACATGCCCTAGATGACAGGCACTTTTGTAGGTCTTGGGGTTATTTGGAATGTGTGATGAGATAGACAAAGGCCAGTCCTTGTAGGACAAGCCTTCTATTGGGGTAGACAGTGAACAGTACACAGATTATCTCATTTCTGATCATGATGAATGACGACGTGGCAAAATTCATGCAGGACGAAGGTTCCCAGAGCGACTGAGAAGAGGCGACTGTTTCCGCTTGAGCTAACAGAGAGGCTTTCTCTAAGGAAGAGACATCTGAGCAGAGTGGTGTTTGCACAGAAGCCACCCAGGGAAGATGAGGGAACCACAAGTGTGCATATCGCCTGAACGAGGAGTGAGGAGTGATAAAGTCAGCAAGGTGGGCAGGGCTCATGCAGGGTCCCACTGAGAGAGAGTGTGTTTCCCTAAGAGAAATGGGAGGTCATTGGTGAGTTTGAGCAAGAAATGACATGAACAGATGTCTGCCTTGATGTTTCTTGAAAACACTTCTATCTTTTGGACTCTGTGGGAGAGGGAGGGTGGGATGATTTGGGAGAATGGCATTGAAACATGTATAATATCATATAAGAAACGAATCGCCAGTCCAGGTTCAATGCATGATACAGGATGCTTGGGGCTGGTGCACTGGGATGACCCAGAGGGATGGTACGGGGAGGGAGGTGGGAGGGGGGTTCAGGATGGGGAACACGTGTACACCCGTGGCGGATTCATGTTGATGCATGGCAAAACCAATACAATATTGTAAAGTAATTAGCCTCCAATTAAAATAAATAAATTTATATTAAAAATAAAATAAAGGAGAAAAAAAAATAAAACACTTCTATTGCAGGAAGGGAGACCCCTTCCAGGGCCCCAGACGGGGGTCTGTTGTCTACCACTTGGAAATGAATTGTCCAAGGAGACACACGGCTGCCAGAGCATGAGACTTTCCTGGGAAGGGCGGAGAGCAACAGGCTAAAGGAACCCAGGAGGACTCTGTTGCGTGGCTCGCCATCTTGGGTTTTATGGTTTGTCAGCTATGTCTCCTTGGACCATTTGTTTCCAGACAATTCCTTTTTGAATGTTAGATAAGAACCCACTCTCAGGTCCTGGAAGGGGTTCCCTTTCTGCAACACTTCTCTGGGTGGAGCATTTATTATTGTTTATTCTGCCCTACTTTAGAGAAGTCCCATTTTACTTCATTCCCTGAGTTTCAGATAAATAATGAGTTGTCCTTTCTTGCTTGAGTCACAAGCTGGTGACTCATGCATGACCTTTGTTGATGTTGTGCCTTGCACCAATCCCAGATAAAATTGTTTTTTTTAGCAACTTCAAAATTGCAGAATAGCAATAGAATTGCAGAATAGCAGATTTTTAAATTAAAAATTAAAAATTTTAAATTTTATTGAAAAATAAAAATTTTAAATTAAGAAATCTCCAAACTTAACAAACATTATAATTATAGTATAATATTGAGAAAATAATAATAGTTGTTAACACTGTCATTTCAGCACTTACTACATCCAAGTGCCCTCCAAGGCACTGTGTGAAATGCTTTACCTTCAAGCCCCCATTTATCCTTGTAATAGCCTTGTGAGTTAGGTATTGCTATGTCTGTCTCAGAGAGGGGAAGTTCAAGGTGCTAAGGTAAGTTGCCCACAGTCATACAGCTAGTAACTAGCAGAGGTAGAATTCAAACCAACCACTCAGACTCCAAAGCCTGTGTTCTCAGCTGCCTTGTAAGTTTATAGGCATGGTCAGATTGGCGAGAATATTGTCCCAGCCTCACATCTCGGACTGCTCTGAGTGACCAGTGTCCGATACAACTTTTTCACCTGCTCCAACCACCCTCTTTTGTCTTCCTGGTAAGCTCTCCATTCCTCTAAAATACTCCATTCTCTCAAATTATCTTTTTTTTTTTACCCCCAGTGAAATTGTCATTCCTCCAGATTAACTACCTTCAAGAAGTGTTAGGAAGAGAGTAATGTGATTAAACCAATTCACACTGTATATAAGTGGCAAAACTGTTTTTAATGATGACTGGGCATCATACAGAAATGTATGTATGATGACTAGCTATCAGACATGACTAGGTATCATACATCATTAACAGAGTTAATTCACAATTAAATATTATGTTCTTCCAGTGTTTCTTTAAAGAAGTCTTTATTAAATGACCAGGTTCTAGTCTAGGAATATAGTGCTGAACCAGACAGATAAGGTTCCTCTCTCACGGAGTTCACTTTCTGGTAGGGGGTGGATGACCATAGCATAGAAGGAAAATACTAGGTGTTACAGAAGTGTTAGCTTAGGTACCTGAGACACTGGGAGTTGGAAAAGAGAAAAGCAAGTAAAATCAAGAGTTTGGGGGGGCAGGGCCTCGTATAGGTGGAGTGAGAAAGAAGAGTTATCTTGTGAATTGGATACCAAACGGGTGGTGGTGCCACTCACCAAGCAAGGAACCCCAGGGAAGGGCTATCAGTGCTGAAGAATGGGACTCATGGAGGTCCTATCGGATGAGAAAGATGCCCATTGGGAAATTGAGTTTATGAGTCTAGATCTTGGGAGGCAGGATGAAGCTAGAGATGTTTGTGGGAAACCTTGGCACATAGCTAGAAGAGCTAACTTCAGCCCAGGGTTTCTGTAACCATCCTCCTGCTCCACTCTCCTCCCTGCCCTTCAGCTAGTAAAGCTATCTCGGGCAAGACACATGATGCTATCAGCGTTACTTCTGGAAGCTGTGCCATGGAACAGGACTTTCGGGAAGTAACAAGTTCGGTGCTTCTAAGGGGAAGAAAATTATATTCTAAAATCGGGACATGAAGTCGTGGCTATATCTTTAATGCTCTTTTGGTGTTATTAACTCATAACTGAAGGACTTCATTCTAGAGTGAGTCTCCATTCACCCTTAGGACTGTGGACCCTCATTTCTGCCTGGAGATACGCAATGCCAGAGGGAATGTGATGCCCCAAATGGCCTGATGGCTTAAGCGTTATCTTCTGTGGCTAGCGTTTATCTGTTAGGTGCGATTAAACTGGGAACGAAAACAAACCGAGACTAAACCAGCAAACAAATCAATTATTATTGTTTTTTAACACAAATGCCCGAGTGTAGGATTGATTTTTATTACCTTACCTCAGGAATGCTACTAATAGCTGTAATATACTTTATTCCACAAAGAAGATTCTTGTAGTTTTTATAGGGGAACAGTTTTATGCTCAGTGTCCTAGTTAGGCTAAGTCAGAAAATCATTGTTTCCATTTCCAATTCCTAGACCACCAATAGAACTAAATCTAAACGATATTTTTGTAGGCTTTATAATTTGAATGTGTGTGCATGCTGAGTCGCTCAGTTGTGTTTGGTTCTATGACCTCATGGGCCATAGCCCGCCAGGCTCCTCTGTCCTTGGGGTTCTCCAGGCAAGAACGCTGTGGCGTGGCTCTCCATTTCTTCCCCCAGGGGATCTGCCCAACCCAAGGATGGAACCTGGGTCTCCCGCGTTGCGAGTGGATTCTTTCCTGCTGAGCTGCCAGGGCAATCCCTTTGCTCCTTACCCAATCCAAACCATACAGTCCACTTCTGGTTATTTGATTTTGAAGTCTGCTTGCTGGAGGCAGCCCTTTTCCGCCCATGGGTGGAGGCAGACATGCTGGTTCACCCTGTATCCTGCCACAGCACTGGTACTTGAGGTCTCTGGTTCTGCATCAGTAGAAAGGGTCTTTTGAGCCATTCCCTCTAGGAACCCAAAATTTTGTTTCTGGGTGAATGTTTCTTTTGTGATCCAGGATATTGGGCAGCTGTTCAGTGGCCTTTGTTTTTCTACTTGCCTCTTCCCTCATTCCTACCGACTCATCAAAGTTTAAAATCTTAACCATCTTCTAAAGTTGAACTAAACATGCACCAACTTCCTGAATCCAATTGAGAGGTGTCTCTTCGAGCCTGTGTGAAGGTTTGACTTTGTGCAGGGGCCTTGCAGTAGGAGCAGAGCACTTTGTTACCGGCCTAAGAGCCACAGAGCAGAGGGCCCTTGGCCTTCCACTGGCCTACTAATGGTGGCCCTATCCTGCCTCTCTGGACCTGTATTTTCTTGTCTCTGTGAGACAAGGGGGTTGGATTTGATGTTTTGTCTTTGTTGATGCTAATGATCTAATTTTTCACTTTGCTTGGTTTCTCTATGTGAAAAACCACACATCAGATCTCACTCCTCCCTGGCTACCCCACCAGGGACTTAGGCTTTCATGGTTTTTGCTGATGAGTCAGAAATGTACACAGAGCCATTCATGCCAGCTCATCCAGGCCATGCCATGACAACAGACCGTCTAGTCAGTGACAGGCGAGGTGACTGATGATAGCAGTCACTGGGATCTGTAGAGAGAATTTTCTTTCTCCAGCACCAGCTGACTTCAGTGGATGTTAGAATCCTAAACCTTAAACATTTCTCCATGTGCTGGCTCAGATGGAATTTGTAAAAGACTTGGCTGCTCTTGCTAAAATATGTGCATTATATCTAATAGTGGTTTACAGATTTGCCCAATGTTTTGTGTTTTTCTTAACATGCTTATTTGATCTTTTCAGAATGCCTGTAGTATGACACAGGCAGTTATGACCATTCTTGAGAAAAGTCCCCTTCCTGTTGCCTGTGGCCTGGATGCCACCACTTCATCCCGGGTGCAGCAGGCACCCTGTTGCACTGCCCCTTGTGAACATGTGTTAATTAGCACTGTTTGTCAAAGCCTTTCATTTTACATCAACCTCTGGAAGAGTAAATAGCAATGCCCTAGATAACATAAATGAGTAAATACAGTAGATTGGGTTGTACAAAATGCTAACAGTCCTCCTCTAAGGATGCAGACTCACTTTGACTTCAGAGGCCCAGAGAAGCTGCCTCTGCTTGCACAGGCTCTATTTCTGGTCCACGGAGCAGATGGCTTTTTTCTTACAGTCACATTTGCCAAGTGTATATGTTTTTTCTGTTTAGCTGCGCTGGGTCTTTGCTGTTATGTGCAGGCTTCCCTAGTTGCAGGGAGTGGGGGGTGCTCTCCAGCTGCAATCTGGGGGCTTCTCACTGCGGTGACTTCTCGCTGTGGAGCACAGGCTCTAGGGTTCTCGGGCTTCGGTAGTTATGGTGCATGGGCTTAGTTGCCCCAGGACATGTGGGGTCTTCTGAAGCAGGGATCAAACCCGGGTCCCCTGTATTGGCAGGCAGATTCTTAACCACCGGACCACCAAGGAAATCCAAGATGGCTTTTGAGGAAAACAAACTAGGACTTTTTACTCAACTTTCTTTCATGTTGGAGTTGTAAGTAGGCTTAGAGGTCATTTTTGTGAGCTGAATTGTGGCCCTTGAAATTCACCTGTTAAAGTCCAAATCCCCAGTACTCCAAAATATAACTGCATTAAGAGATATGGCCTTTAGAGAGGTAAATTAAAGTGAGGCTGTTAGGGAAAAACTAGAGATCTCTTCAAGAAAATTAGAGATACCAAGGGAGCATTTCATGCAAAGATGGGCTCAATAGAGGACAGAAATGGTATGGACCTAACTGAAGCAGAAGATATTAAGAAGGTGTCAAGAATACACAAAAGAACTGTACAAAAGAGTCTTCATGACCCAGATAATCACAATGGTGTGATCACTCATCTAAAGCCAAACATCCTGGAATGTGAAGTCAAGTGGGCCTTAAGAAGCATCACTATGAACAAAGCTAGTGGAGGTGATGGAATTCCAGTGGAGCTATTTCAAATCCTAAAAGATGATGCTGTGAAAGTGCTTCACTCATTATGCCAGCAAATTTGGAAAACTCAGCAGTGGCCACAGGACTGGAAAAGATCAGTTTTCATTCCAATCCCAAAGAAAGGCAATGCCAAAAAATTCTCAAACTACCACACAATTGCACTCATCTCACATGCCAGTGAAATAATGCTCAAAATTCTCCAAGCCAGGCTTCAGCAATACGTGAACCGTGAACTTCCAGATGTCCAAGCTGGTTTTAGAAAAGGCGAGGAACCAGAGATCAAATCCAGAAAAATATCTATTTCTGCTTTATTGACTATGTGGATCACAACAAAATGTGGAAAATGCTTAAAGAGATGGGAATACCAGACCACCTGATCTGCCTCTTGAGAAAGCTGTATACAGGTCAGGAAGCAACAATTAGAACTGGACATGGAACAACAGACTGGTTCCAAATAGGAAAAGAAGTATGTCAAGGCTGTATATTGTCACCCTGCTTATTTAACTTCTATACAGAGTACATTATGAGAAACGCTGGGCTGGATGAAGCTCAAGCTGGAATCAAGATTGTTGGGAGAAATATCAGTCACCTCAGATATGCAGATGACACCACTGTTATGGTAGAAAATGAAGAACTAAAGAGCCTCTTGATGAAAGCGAAAGAGGAGAGTGAAAAAGTTGACTTAAAGCTCAACATTCAGAAAACGAAGATCATGGCATCCGGTCCCATCACTTCATGGGAAATAGATGGGGAAACAGTGGCTGACTTTATTTTTGGGGACTCCAAAATCATTGCAGATAGTGATTGCAGCCATGAAATTAAAAGATGCTTACTCCTTGGAAGGAAAGTTATGACCGACCTAGACAGCATATTAAAAAGCAGAGACATTACTTTGTCAGCGAAGGCCCATCTAGTCAAGGTTATGGTTTTCCCAGTAGTCATGTATGGATGTGACAGTTGGACTACAAAGAAACCTCAGCACTGAAAAATTGAAGCTTTTGAACTGTGGTGTTGGGGAAGACTCTTGAGAGTCCTTTGGGCTGCAAGGAGATCCAATCAGTCCATCCTAAAGGAGATCAGTCCTGGGTATTCATTGGAAGGACTGATGCTGAAGCTGAAACTTCAATACTTTGGCCACCTGATGCGAAGAGCTGACTCATTGGAAAAGACCCTGATGCTAGGAAAGATTGAAGGCAGGAGGAGAACGGGATGACAGAGGATGAGATGGTTGGCTGGCATCACCGACTCAATGGACATGAGTTTGGGTGGACTCCAGGAGTTGGTGATGGACAAGGAGGCCTGGTGTGCTGCAGTTCATAGTGTCGCAAAGAGTCGGACATGACTGAGCGACTAAACTGACTGATTAGGGTGGCCCCTAGTCGAGTATGACCAATGTCCTTTTGAGAAGAGGAGATTGGGGCACAGACACATGCAGAGGGAGCCATGTGAGGACACAAGCGGAGGGTGCGACATCTACACCCCGAAAAGAGAGGCCTCAGAAGACCCGGATCCTGCCGACACCGTGATCTTAGACCTAGAGCCTCCAGAGTTAGAAGAAAATAAATTCTGTTCTTTGAACTGCCCAGTCTGTGGTATTTGTTATGGTGTCCATTGCTTAGTGGCTAAGTTGTGTCTGACTCTTCATGACCCCATGGACTGTAGCCCACCAGGCTCCCCTGTCCTTGGGATTTTCCAGGCAAGAATAGTGGAGTGGGTTGCCATTTCCTCCTCCAGAGGATCTTCCTAAGGCAAGAATCAAACCCACATCTCCTTCATCTCCTGCATTGGCAGGTGAATTCTTTACCACTCTACCACCTGGGAAGCCCATTTGTTATGGTAGCCCCAGTAAAATCACAGGGGCNCAGACTGGTTCCAAATAGGAAAAGAAGTATGTCAAGGCTGTATATTGTCACCCTGCTTATTTAACTTCTATACAGAGTACATTATGAGAAACGCTGGGCTGGATGAAGCTCAAGCTGGAATCAAGATTGTTGGGAGAAATATCAGTCACCTCAGATATGCAGATGACACCACTGTTATGGTAGAAAATGAAGAACTAAAGAGCCTCTTGATGAAAGCGAAAGAGGAGAGTGAAAAAGTTGACTTAAAGCTCAACATTCAGAAAACGAAGATCATGGCATCCGGTCCCATCACTTCATGGGAAATAGATGGGGAAACAGTGGCTGACTTTATTTTTGGGGACTCCAAAATCATTGCAGATAGTGATTGCAGCCATGAAATTAAAAGATGCTTACTCCTTGGAAGGAAAGTTATGACCGACCTAGACAGCATATTAAAAAGCAGAGACATTACTTTGTCAGCGAAGGCCCATCTAGTCAAGGTTATGGTTTTCCCAGTAGTCATGTATGGATGTGACAGTTGGACTACAAAGAAACCTCAGCACTGAAAAATTGAAGCTTTTGAACTGTGGTGTTGGGGAAGACTCTTGAGAGTCCTTTGGGCTGCAAGGAGATCCAATCAGTCCATCCTAAAGGAGATCAGTCCTGGGTATTCATTGGAAGGACTGATGCTGAAGCTGAAACTTCAATACTTTGGCCACCTGATGCGAAGAGCTGACTCATTGGAAAAGACCCTGATGCTGGGAAAGATTGAAGGCAGGAGGAGAACGGGATGACAGAGGATGAGATGGTTGGCTGGCATCACCGACTCAATGGACATGAGTTTGGGTGGACTCCAGGAGTTGGTGATGGACAAGGAGGCCTGGTGTGCTGCAGTTCATAGTGTCGCAAAGAGTCGGACATGACTGAGCGACTAAACTGACTGATTAGGGTGACCCCTAGTCGAGTATGACCAATGTCCTTTTGAGAAGAGGAGATTGGGGCACAGACACGTGCAGAGGGAGCCATGTGAGGACACAAGCGGAGGGTGCGACATCTACACGCCGAAAAGAGAGGCCTCAGAAGACCCGGATCCTGCCGACACCGTGATCTTAGACCTAGAGCCTCCAGAGTTAGAAGAAAATAAATTCTGTTCTTTGAACTGCCCAGTCTGTGGTATTTGTTATGGTGTCCATTGCTTAGTGGCTAAGTTGTGTCTGACTCTTCATGACCCCATGGACTGTAGCCCACCAGGCTCCCCTGTCCTTGGGATTTTCCAGGCAAGAATAGTGGAGTGGGTTGCCATTTCCTCCTCCAGAGGATCTTCCTAAGCCAAGAATCAAACCCACATCTCCTTCATCTCCTGCATTGGCAGGTGAATTCTTTACCACTCTACCACCTGGGAAGCCCATTTGTTATGGTAGCCCCAGTAAAATCACAGGGGCCTAAGTTCAGCCCAGTTGGGTTCTCTCCCCCTAATCCTTGGTACATGGTTACTTAGCCTTTGTTTGGACCCTTCTAATCATGTGGAACTTGCTACCTCCCAAGGCAGCTAAGATCTTGGGTCACTTAGAACTCTTTCACTTGAGGTGGCAGAAAACCTTACCCAGGGTATCTTAAGAAAAACAAGGAGCGTATTGTCTAGCTGAACGGTCCAGCAGATGGCCTTAGTTGTGGCTGTAACCGGGTCTCTAAAGGTGTGAGCAGAGCCTGCTGTCTCCTACCTGCTCTGTCTCCTATTGGGTACATTCCAGGCTTTCACCGGAGGTCCCAGGCAGGCCCACATCTTCCCAGGATCAAATGCAGCTAAAAGGACAAAGTGCTGCACTCCCGTAGTTTCTGCTTAGCAGTTGAAACAACGTGCCTCTTTTGCTGACTGCTCATAGGTATGGCTCTGGGCCCACACAGCCCACTCCCTGTTCAGCAGGAAAGCCCCTCACATATCTGAATGGCCCTCCTACAGCTTTGCTTCTCCAGTTCCCTCAGGGATTTTCCACAGAACATCTTATCCTAGACTCTCCTCTTTTTATCTTCCCACTCATTCAGACTCTTTTTTTTTTTTTTTTGTCAGTGATCTAATTGTAACCATTTCCTGCTATGGTCTGGCCAAAGTCAAGAACAGTAGGATTATTATGTCCTTTGGTTTGGTCATGATATTCCTTCAGCCTGAATTTTGATGGACTTGTTTACAGCATAGGGTCAACTAAAACTCCTGAGGCCTTTTTCAAATTAATTGCTATGACAGATGTCAGTGGTTCTTGTCTGGAAATTACAGAGTTTGTATTTTATGTATACTTATGGAAAACTTTTAAACAAAATCGTGGTGTGTGTGGATGTATATGTACGTGTATGTATATGTAAGTGTATTTGGTCATGTGATTTTTATCCAAATGGAAAGTATAACAACAAAACAGCATATTGTACCTTTCAGCTGGTTGGGCTCCATTAATCAGGGGTCTATTTTGTTTTTGTTCTTTCTATTTTATTTTAAACATCCTTATTTTTCTACCTAGAGATATACACAAGCTGAGAAAAAGTAGATTGACAAAAGCTAAAAGGGCAATGGAGAATTGTACAACAAATGGCCAGGAACCAGCACCTTGACCTGGCTGATGGTTACCACTATCATTCTTTTAGCTTAGCTTATTGGTCATTTGGAGAAGAAAGATTTGAAGGCAGCAAATGAAGAATGACTTAGGACCAGCAGAGGCTAAGACTTCACTTTTCCCTTTTCTTTTTCCAGCAGAAAAAAATAGAAGGAAATATTAGTAGCTGTAGAAAACATACACAGCTAAATGGATATTCTTTCCCCCCGCCCAGTTTACTCTTCTGACATATGGTATGAGTCTTATGCTGTGCTCTACAAAGATGGGCTAGTGGCCAGCTGTATTTGGCGACAGAAGCTTGATGTCTTCCAGAGTCCCCGCTGGTGATCCCTTTGGCTGTGCTGTGGTTGGCGTGGCAGCGCACTGGCTGCCATGAGCTTTGTGGCTTGTATGCTAATTCTCACCCTGGTGAGATAGGCCTGTGGGTACCCAAGAGCCTTGTTATCTGCTTGTGCACATGTGCTGAGGATCCACTGACTACTCCTTCAGGATGCCCCCCCAAAATACACACTGCAGTCAACTATTCATTGAACTATCGTTTGTTCATAAATGACTGGGTATTTATCTTCAAGCGTAGCCTATTAACATTAATCAAAAATACTGCCAAATGTGGACATCATTGTTTTAAGCATCCTAGTTGTAGGCCTCTTTTATAAGACAGTTTATTCTTTCACATGAAAAAGACAGACCTTCAGCCTTTGACTAAGTACACATATTTTCAGTCATTCAATCATGTCTGAGTCTTTGCAACCCCATAGACTGTAGCCCACCAGGGTCCTCTGCCCATGGGAATTTGCGAGCAAGAAAACTGGAGTAGGTTGCCTTCCTTTTCCAGGAGATCTTCCAGACCCAGGGATAGAACCCATGTCTCTTGGATCTCCTGAATTGGTAGGTGGATTCTCTGCCACTGGGGCCACTTGGAAAACCCACATACCCATCACTTATTCCTATACCATGATCAAGTATCTTATTATATTATACATATGTATATAATTACAAGTATGCATATATAATTACAATATAATGGGAGCCTGTGTGTTGCAAAAGAGTCAGACACACTCTTTTGCAACCCTAAAGACTGTCGCCTGCCAGGCTCCTCTGTCCATGGAATTCTCCAGGCAAGAAGACTGGAGTGAGTAGTCATGCCCTTCTCCAGGGGATCTTCCCAATCCAGGGATCGACCCCAGGTCTCCTGCATTGCAGGTGGATTCTTTACCAGCTGAGCCCAGCAGAGAAGCCCGATAGGTGCCTACATATGCATATAATTACAAGGACAGTTTTGCATAGTTTACGTTTATACCTTGTTCACTGCCCTGTACCTGGCACTTAGCACAGATTATGTTCAAAAATATTTGTTGGGTGATGTTCTATTTAAAGTATTGATATTTTCCCACTGCTGCTGCTAAGTCTCTTCTGTTGTGTCCGACTCTGTGCGACCCCATAGATGGCAGCCCACCAGGCTCCGCCGTCCCTGGGATTCTCCAGGCAAGAACACTAGTCCATGAGTATTCCCACTAGTCCATGAGTATTTATTGAGTGTGTACTATGTGTCAAGCACAGTGGATAAATCTACGTCAACATAATATTAAATAGACATCACCCTGCATGGAGCATGCAGTCAAGTTGTCAGTGTACAGTTACAACTCAGAAAAGGGTTATGAGGAGAAGCACATGATGCTGTGATCACATATAAGGAGCTGAGTGAGCTCTGAAGGAGGAGTGGGACCTCAGGGCACAGGTAGGAATGGGTGGGGACAGTGGCCCAGGGGGTCCCTTGGGAATTCATGCAGCTAGAGGATGGAGAGCTAGGCAGAGCACTGTGTCATAAAGGCTACTGAAAAAAGCTTTATAATAGAAACTTTTTTGTTAGCAGTTTTGATTCAGAGTTCCCTATTGTGTTACATATAATACTTTCAGATGATCCAGGTGGCTCTTGAAGCAAATGAATACTTTCTTAAGTTTATCTCTACAGAATGCCAATTTTCTTTGTCCAGAAGGAACCAATCATGGCAATACTGAATATTTCATGTGCCTTTCTTAACTATTTGTATGACTATTTGACTTATGTCTCATAATAGATTCAAATATGAAAATAATACTGAAGATTAATTAAGTTAGGAGGTTGTATTGCTTTTTCATTTAAGTGTGTGATTTTCTGTTGAAGTATAGCTGATTAACAATTTTGTGATGGTATCAGGTGAACAGTGAGGGACTCAGGCGCACATACACATGCGTTCATTGTTCCAGGATGTTGTATTGTTTTTAAACCAACATAGGAATCTAGATAATGATTCCCTCTGGTAGGAGAGCCATGGGTCAGACATCATACATCATTTACTGTGTCTGTTTATAGCTACATGAAACATAGTGATTTATCTCTATTCTTTGAGAAAGTAGATATACAGAAGGGGCTTCCCAGGTGATGCTAGTGGTGAAGAATCTGCCTGCCAATGCAGGAGACACAAGAGGTGCAGCAGGTTTGATCCCTGGGTCAGGAAGATCCCCTGGGGAAGGAAATAGCAACCCACTCCACTATTCTTGCTTGGAAAATCCCATGGACAGAGAAGCCTGGCGGGCTACAGTCCATGCGATTGTGAAGGGTCAGACTTGATGGAGTGACTGAGCACACACATACACGAGGGCACTGAAAGATAACCAGGAGGCCTCTCCATCCCACCCTGGGACAGCCCCTCAGCCCCCCACCCTGTCCCCTGGAGTCCCTCAGTGACATGAGAGCTAGCATCTTCTTCCAGAGATATGCTCTTCACATGTAAGTGCACATGTGTGTATGTAACTCTCTTCATCTGATGTGAGGGTTAGAATGCTGTATTTGCTATTCAGCAGTTCCAAAGAATAGCAAGGAGAGATAAGAAAGCCTTCCTCAGTGATCAATGCAAAGAAATAGAGGAAAACAAGAGAATGGGGAAGACTAGAGATCTCCTCAAGAAAATTAGAGATACCAAGGGAACATTTCATGCAAAGATGGGCTCAATAAAGGACCTAACAGAAGCAGAAGATATTAAGAAGAGGTGGCAAGAATACACAGAAGAACTGTACAAAAAAGATCTTCATGACCCAGATAACCACAATGGTGTGATCATTCACCTAGAGCCAGATCCTGGAATGTGAAGTCAAGTGAGACTTAGGAAGCATCACTATGAACAAAGTTAGTGGAGGTGATGGAATTCCAGTGGAGCTATTTCAAATCCTAAAAGATGATGCTGTGAAAGTGCTGCACTCAATATGCCAGCAAATTTAGAACTCAGCAGTGGCCACAGGACTGGAAAAGGTCAGTTTTCATTCCAATCCCAAAGAAAGGCAATGCCAAAGAATTCTCAAACTACTGCACAATTGCACTCATCTCACACGCTAGCAAAGTAATGCTCAAAATTCTCCAAGCCAGGCTTCAACAGTACATGAACCATGAACTTCCAGATATTCAAGCTAGTTTTAGAAAAGGCAGAGGAACCAGAGATCAAATTGCCAACATCTGCTAGATGTTGGATCACTGAAAAAGCAAGAGAGTTCCAGAAAAACATCTTTATTGACTATGCCAAAGCCTTAGACTGTGTGGATCACACCAAACTGTGGAAAATTCTGAAAGAGCTGGGAATACCAGACCACCTGACCTGACTCTTCAGAAATCTGTATGCAGGTCAGGAAGCAACAGTTAGAACTGGACATGGAACAACAGACTGGTTCCAAATCGGGAAAGGAGTATGTCAAGGCTATATATTGTCACCCTGCTTATTTAACTTCTATGCAGAGTCATCATGAGAAACACTGGACTGGAAGAAACAAGCTGGAATCAAGACTGCTGGGAGAAATATCAATAACCTCAGATATGCAGATGACACCACCCTTATGGCAGAAAGTAAAGAGGAACTAAAAAGCCTCTTGATGAAAGTGAAAGAGGAGAGTGAAAAAGTTGGCTTAAAGCTCAACATTCAGAAACTAAGATCATGGCATCTGGTCCCATCACTTTGTGGCAAATAGAAGGGTAAACAATGGAAACAGTGAGAGACTTTTTTTTTTTTCTGGGCTCCAAAATCACTTCAGATGGTGATTGCAGCCATGAAATGAAAAGATGCTTGCTCCTTGGATGAAAAGTTATGGCCAACGTAGACAGCATATTAAAAAGCAGAGACATTACTTTGCCAATACAGATCCATCTAGTCAAAGCTATGGTTTTTCCATTAGTCATGTATGGATGTGACATTTAGACTATAAAGAAAGCTGAGTGCAGAAGAATTGATGCTTTTGAACTGTGGTGTTGGGGAACTCTTGAGAGTCCCTTGGATAGCAAGGAAATCCAACCCGTCCATTCTGAAGGAGATCAGCCCTGGGATTTCTTTGGAAGGAATGATGCTAAAGCTGAAGCTCCAGTACTTTGGACACCTCATGTGAAGAGTTGACTCATTGGAAAAGACTCTAATGCTGGGAGAGATTAGGGGCAGGAGGAGAAGGGGGCGACCAAGGATGAGATGGCTGGATGGCATCAGTGACTCGATGGACACAACTCTGAGTGAACTCCGGGAGTTGGTGATGGACAGGGAGGCCTGGTGTGCTGCGATTCATGGGGTCGCAAAGAGTTGGACATGACTGAGTGACTGAACTGTACTGATAACTTGAATATGGAGACACACACTCAACATTATAACACAGTGACCAGGAGGCCTTTGTTTCAGAGAGATCTTTCTAACAGTTCCCAAAAGGAGGTTTGGAAGTGTATGTGTGTCAGGGGTGGAAGGGAGAGCATTTTAGAGATTGACATTTCATGCCCAAGAGCCAGGATCCTAAACATCCCCCAGTGAATGGGTGTGTCCCGTATGATGAAAAATTATGCCATCCAAAATGAGTGGCCCATCCTGAAATACTGTTTTCTTGAGAATAGTGCTGCTTTTGGTCCTCAGGTTTTATCCGTCTACATAGATTGTATTAAGTTGCTATGGTTCACAGAACGCGTGAGCAGAGGGGCTCCTTTGAGAACACGGTGAAGCAGACCCAGTCCTTGCTTCCCAGGAACGCTCAGTCTTCTGTGCGCAGCACGGGCAGACTGATGCATGCTCGGATGGAAACAGTCTAACAGAAGAACAGGGTGAGAGGGGATCAGTCATACCTGGGGACATTTGAGAAGGCTCCTTAGACGAGATTAGCCCTTTCAAGGGTCGGACTCTCACCAGTGTCTTGGAAGAAGGAAGCGGCAGTGTGTCACCGGCCCGCCACCTCTGGGTGAGCGCCGGGTGCGCGGCGTGGCTGCTGCTGCCACACGTTGCTCAGGGCCCTGGCTCTCTACCACACCTCCACGCCCTGTCGGGTTGCTTTTGCTACCACCGCAGCATGAGACGTGTCCATGATTTAGCTCAGGTGGGAATTCCCAGGAATGCCAGCTAGGGTTCACTCAAGCCAGCCAGCCCTAGGTATGGGGCAAGAAAGGGGAGGCAGGACAAGAGGCTGCAGACAGTGACAGTGAACCCCTTCCTACCAGACAGGAGCAGAGAAGCCCTCTGAGCACACCCACAGTGAGGGTCCCTCATGGAGGAGGGAAGGGAGGAGGGGGATGGATATGAGGAACCAGGAATTCTCTAGCTAAAATGTAACTCTTCAGGGCTGAAATCTTCTATTTTAGTTGTCTTCTAAAAAGTCTGTATATATGTTTTCCTGCCTTTTAAAGCTGACAGTCGGGAACATCATCTTAGTATAAGGTTGTCAGTATGAACTGGTAATTACACTAGAAATAAGCTTCATTCTTCATTCACTGTTTACACTGAATGCTGACTTTAATTAGCAGCTGGTGTCTGCCTGCTCTAGAAAGACATCTGTAATGGTGTCTGAAGGAATTTGTTTGTTTGTTTTTCTGACAAGTTTATATAGACCAGAAAAGAAGGACCTGGGAATAATGGAACGCAGCCTACGGGTGAACCCATATACTGTTCACCATTCAGCAAACCTAAGCTGGCTCAGGTATGACGCAAACCGCAGGCAGTACTCCAAGCGTCTGGTAATTATGACCACTTCTTCCCCATTAGGAACTGGTATTCCTGTGAAACTCCGCCAGGTGTAGCCAAGGACATTGTCCTAGTGGTCTGTGACCTGTCAAAATGTTACTTTCTGAATCTTAGCTCGTTCCAGTCCTGGAGCAACACTTGTGTGCATTGGAACACTGTGTCTTTGTGCAAGGACTTGAACCACAGGTTGAGCACATGTTCAGTCTCCATCTGCAAATACTTCATGTCTGGTTGATAAAAAATGTCTTTACCCAGGATGTTTTGTTTTCATCCAGTGTTCTTTAAAATTTAAAAAAAAAAAACAAACTTTTTTTTTTGGTTACACTGGGTCTATATTGCTACACCATGGCTGTCTCTAGTTGCAGTGTGCAGGCTTCGCATTGCAGCAGCTTCTCTTGTTGCAGAGCACAGGCTCTAGAGTGTGTGGGCTCAGTAATTGTGCTGCATGGGCTCAGTTGCTCCACGGCATGTGGGGTCTTCCTAGACCAGGGATCGAACCTGTGTCCTCTGCATTGGCAGGTAGACTCTTAACTACTAGACCAACAGGAAAGTCCCATCCCATGGTTTTTCCTTTTTGAGAAACTTTTCTGTTTCTCCATTAGAGGCTTGGCAACATGCTTGCTGCCAGTTACTCATTCAGCTGAGAATGGGTTCTCTCCCCATGATACTGCTCTTTTGTCTCATTCGTTTGAGAGCGTTGTGGCATAATCCTTCTTCAGTCTTTCTCTGCTGCTCATAACCTGTATTGTCTCTGGAACAGAGGATAATTTCCAGAGTGGATCTGGACTGGAGAGGTTCACTCATCTCTTCATAAATCCTGAGACTTTGATCCTTCTTACATCTTTCAAACACCCTCTCTACCTACACATGCTTGAGGTTTCATGGTTAACCTTCTACTCTTCCCTCTGCCTGTGATGCTTAGCCCTCCCTCTTTGTCCATTTGCTTCTAACCCAGGTGCCTTGTGGAGAAGGCAATGGCACCCCACTCCAGTACTCTTGCCTGGAAAATCCCAGGGACGGGGGAGCCTGGTAGACTGCCGTCTATGGGGTCGCACAGAGTCGGACACGACTGAAGCGACTTAGCAGCAGGTGTCTTGGAACGTCTCCTTTGTCACAGTCTTAGCACTTTGTGCAGACCTCCTGGAGTACTGTATTTAACTTAACTTGCTTCTGTGTCTGTCTCCCCACCAGACTAAGTTACTTGAAGGCATGGAGGATTTCTCCATTTTTTAAGAAACATTTTTAAAATGTTTAGTTTTACTCATTTATTCATCTGCGCTGGGCCTTAGTAATGGCAATGAAGTAATGGCATCGACCTTTGTTGCAGCATGTAGGATCTTTTCATTGCAGCAACAGGGGACCTAGTTCCCTGACCAGGGATTGAACTTGGGCTCCCTGAGTTGCAAGCATGGAGTGTTAGTCATGGACCACTAGGGAAATCCCAATTTCACTTCATTTTTTAAAATTCCCCTTTAGTCCAGCATAGTGTATAGCACAGAGTGTTACCTCAGTTAATGTTTATTGAGCAAAGTTCATGTTCTCCGTGGTTTAGAAATGGTCTCAGGGGGGCATTCAGCCATGTTATAGATGGTTTGAATTACAAAAGTAGGGCATCATAATTAACCCACAAATGTATTAGGAATTGAAGGATGACTCACAATTAATTATATCTGTATCTTGTATACTGTTTTTCTGGGCGGGGCGGGGGGAAGTACCAGTTTTATTATAAGATAGTCACCAATCTTATCTTGTTAATACTGTGGGTTGTGGTTTTGTAAGAACTTAGAATCTCAAGCGTGCTTTTCTCCCACTATTATATTTTGCTCAAGTATCAGACAAGGAATTTGACGTGTGATTTGACTGTTCCATGGTGTGGTATTTTCTGCTGAATCATCTGCTTCTTACCAACTGTGTTCTTTACAGATAATTTATCTATGCCACCAGTTCTAAAATTGTCTTTATTTCCTGTCTACTTTTATACTTACTGACTTCCTGCTGTGAAACAGGAAAGCAGTGATATTGTTTCTGAGCTGTTTCACTATAGGTGTTTGGTAGGTCTCCATATCTCACTGAGAGGCATTTTTCAGACTCTTCTGTATTTCCAGACCTCTTAATGCTCAGGAAAATTTTTGGACCTCAAACGTGTGCTCTATATGCAGTATAATGAATTTGATTGTCCAGAAGATGATTTAGTAAAACATATAATAAATTCCTTTTTACTAGCAAGTTCTTAATTCCACAAGTGTGCATGTATTCATTTGCTAGAGCTGTCATCCCACAAAACAGAAATGTTATTTCCTCACCGTCCTGGAAGCTAAAAGTCCCAGGTCACGGTGCTGGCAGGTGTCTTCTGAGGACTTCTTTCACTGGCTTGCCTTCCACTGTCTTCACCTGTCTCCCCTCTGTGTCTATCACTACCCTATCTTATCAGGGCACCAGTCACGTGGGATTAGGGCCCACCCATGTTACATCACTTCCTGGCAAATAGATGGGGGAAACAATGGAAACAGTGGCAGACTTTATTTTGAGGGGCTCTAAAATCACTGCACATGGTGGCTGCAGCCATGAAATTATAAGACGCTTACTCCTTGGAAGAAAAGTTATGACCGACCTAGACAGCATATTAAAAAGCAGAGACATTACTTTGCCAACAAAGGTCCGTCTAATCAAGGCTATGATTTTTCCAGTAGTCATGTATGGATGTGAGAGTTGGACTATAAAGAAAGCTGAGTGCC
>SJYQ01000366.1:44178-58498 GCA_006410935.1 Redunca redunca | reverse complement strand
TGGTAGTTTTTTCTCTGTGGTGGTTTCAGATTGAGAAACTGGATGCTCGAGGGATCCAGCTTGCTGCCCTCTTCATGAGCGGAGTTGATACAGCCCTGTTTGCCAATGATGCCTGTGGCCAGCCAGTTCCTTGGGAACACTGCTGCCCCTGGATTTACTTCGATGGCAAGCTGTTCCAGAGCAAGCTAATTAAAGCAGGCCGGGAGAGAGTATCCCTAGTTGAGCTCTGCGATGGCCAGGTACCAACATGTTGGGTAGCTACTAAGATAAACTGTGATCTGCTGTGAAAGTGAATGGCAGAAAAGGGTAAAGGAGCAGAGAGACTGGGGAAGGAGGTAGCAGAAGTGGGAGAATGTGTCTGACCTTAAACTAACTTGCTCAAGGATGGTCCCAAAGGCCCAGTGTCTATGTACATGTTACAAAATCATGTTGGCATAGTTTTGGAAGTTTTGGCCACAGCAATCAGAGCAGAAAAAGAAATAAAAGAAATCCAAATTGGAAAAGAATTAGAACTCTAACTGTTTGCAGATAACATGATCCTCTACATAGAAAACCCTGAAGACTCTACCAGAAAATTACTAGAGCTAATCAATGAATATAGCAAGGTTGCAGGATATAAAATCAACACACAGAAATCCCTTGCATTCCTATATACTAATAATGAGAAAATAGAGAAATTAAGGAAACAATTCCATTCACCATTCAACGAAAAGAATAANACCTAAAGAAATTAAAGACCTATATATAGAAAACTATAAAACACTGGTGAAAGAAATCAAAGAGGACACTAATAGATGGAGAAATATACCATGTTTATGGATCGGAAGAATCAATATAGTGAAAATGAGTATACTACCCAAAGTAATCTATAGGTTCAATGCAATCCCCATCAAACTACCAATGGTATTTTTCACAGAATTAGAACAAATAATTTCACAATTTGCATGGAAATACAGAAAACCTCAAAGAGCCAAAGCAATCTTGAGAAAGAAGAATGGAACTGGAGGATCAACCTGCCTGACTTCAGGCTCTACCACAAAGCCACAGTCATCAAGACAGTATGGTACTGGCACAAAGACAGAAATATAGATTAATGGAACAAAATAGAAAGCCCAGAGATAAATCCACACACCTATGGACCCCTTATCTTTGACAAAGGAGGCAAGAATATACAATGGAGAAAAGACAATCTCTGTAACAAGAGATGGGAAAACAAGGTGCTGGGAAAACTGGTCAACCACTTGTAGAAGAATGAAACTAGAACACTTTCTAACAACATACACAAAAATAAACTCAAAGTGGATTAAAGATCTAAATGTAAGGCCAGAAACTATAAAACTCCTAGAGGAGAACATAGGCAAAACACTCTCTGCAAAAATAAACAAATGGGACCTAATTAAAATTAAAAGCTTCTGCACAACAAAGGAAACTATAAGCAAGGTGAAAAGACAGCCTTCAGAATGGGAGGAAATAATAGCAGATGAAGCAACTGACAAAAAATTAATCTCAAAAATATACAAGCAATTCCTACAGTTCAATTCCAGAAAAATAAATGACCCAATCAAAAAATGGGCCAAAGACCTAAACAGACATTTCTCCAAAGAAGACATAGAGATGGCTAATAAACACATGAAAAGATGCTCAACATCACTCATTATCAGAGAAATGCAAATCAAAACCACAATGAGGTACCATTTCACGCCAGTCAGAATTGCTACAATCCAAAAGTCTGCAAGCAATAAATGCTGGAGAGGTTTGGAGAAAAGGGAAACCTCTTCCACTGTTGGTGAGTACAGCCACTATGGAGAACAGTGTAGAGATTCCTTAAAAACCTGGAAACAGAACTTCCTTATGACCCAGCAATCCCACTGCTGGGCATACACACCGAGGAATCCAGAACTGAAAGAGACGTGTACCCCAATGTTCATCGCAGCACTGTCTATAATAGCCAGGACATGGAAGCAACCTAGATGTCCATTGGCAGACGAATGGATAAGAAAGCCGTGGTACATATACACAATGGCGTATTACTCAGCCATTAAAAAGAATACATAAGTGGGTGAAACTGTAGCCCATTATACAGAGTGAAGTAAGCCAGAAAGAAAAACACCAATACAGTATACTAACGCATATATATGGAATTTAGAAAGATGGTAACAATAACCCTGTATGCGAGACAGCAAAAGAGACACAGATGTATAGAACAGTCTTTTGGACTCTGTGGGAGAGGGCGAGGGTGGGATGATTTGGGAGAATGGCATTGAAACATGTAAAATATCATATGTGAAACGAATTGCCAGTCCAGGTTTGATGCATGATACAGGATGCTTGGGGCTGGTGCACTGGGATGGCCCAGAGGGATGGTATGGGGAGGCAAGTGGGAGGAGGGTTCAGGATGGGAACACGTGTACACCTGTGGTGGATTCATTTTGATGTATGGCAAAACCAATACAATATTGTAAAGCAATTAGCCTCCAATTAAAATAAATAAATTTATATTTAAAAAAACAAAATCCTGTTGGGAAAAGGTTTTGTTTTTTTGTTTTATAATGGGGCTTCAAGTTTTCATATTACTTTTTTTTTGCTCTGAGTTATTTTTTCCCCATGGAATGAATGCTCAGATATACTATATGCCTTTCCCCTCATTCTTAGAATTTCATTTCACTTATTTACAAAATTTAAGTCATTTTTTCAAATGATATTTTTTGTAAAGGCACTATTTTATAAATAGAAGACGGCAGTAAAATAGATGACAGAGTAAAAGCAGGGGATATTTTTTCCAGTAAAGCCTTGGGAAAGATGAAAGAAGGCAAGGGAAAGGAGCCCTTACTTTCTTCTTTGTCCATTTGTGGGGAATAAGCTGATAGATTAGAGAAAAGGCAAGCAAACTACAGAAAGATTTTTTTTTTAATTTGAATTTTTATTCCAATAAAACTTTTTGAAACATGGCCACATTCATTCATTTACATATTGTCCATGACTGCTTTCATACTACAATGGGAGAGTCAGGTAGTTGTGACAGAAACAGTATGGCCTTTTTCAGAACAAGCTTGCTGACGTCTTGACTAGAGGCATGGACTTCTCCTGGATAGAGGCCATGGTCTCTGATCCTGAGTATGAGGGAAAAGGTTAAAAGGGTTTGTATGTGTCAAGTTTTGTTCTCTCTTTACATAATTCTATTACCTGCCACTTAAAAAATAGCCTATTGCTGGCTATGTGATTGGGCATTACTAAATACTCATTGTTGTATTTGTCTTTCTTGACCTAATCATGGTGCCTCATAAGCCCTTGGTCAGAACTAGTATGATGGTAGTTTGGCATCATGCAAAGAGTGGGAGCTTTGTTGTCAGGCAGGCTTCCCTGAGTATGTTACCTTGAGCCATTTAACTCCAGGCCATGATTCCATTCGTGGGAATAGACTTGTGAGTTTGTACATAGACTGCCCAATACTATGCCTGAAATATAGGAGAAGTTTTAAAAATTGAAGTTGCTATTATTACTCTGTTCTTCATTTGAAGGCTGACCTGGCAACCAAAGTGGAGAAGATGAGACAGAGCATACTTGAAGGAGTCAACATGAACCATCCACCGCCTTCTCTACTTCCATCACCTACCTTTGTGCCTCCCATGGTGCCCTCTCTCTACCCTGTTTCACTTTACCCCCGAGCCATGGGCCCAATGCCACCTCCCCCTCAAGGAAGGAGCCGGGGGTTTGCAGGTCAGTACCTAAGAATAAGGTGTTTGTCAGTGTCAATCTATTTCATAATAACCCATCCAGTAATTATTGCGAGTTACAGAATCAGCAGTTTCATATATATCTTATCTCATTTACGGTCTGTGCTGTAGTGTGGTTTGAAGAGTAGCTTATTGAAATGGTGGGGTGTAGCCTAGGGAAGAAACCCCACTGTCTTCTCAGACTACTCTCCATGGAAGTTATTAGTTCCTAAGGTTTTGACTTATGAAGTAACTAATATAGAAACCAAGAGTCACATTTTACTTTTGAGAACTGCAGTTCATGTGAACTGGGGTCTTCATGGTTGCTGGTTAGCCCAATCATTCCCCATAGACAGGTGTACACAGGAACTTGCAGGAAGAGCAGTGGGAAGTCCGTAAATGCCTAGTGTCAGCAAACAACCATAGCTTGATATACCCATTTCCACTCTGAGAGTAGACCTAACACATTTCTGGAAGCATAGAGAGAAATAAGTCACAGTCTGTACCCTCTAGGGGATTGTGTTTTAGTGAAGAAAG
The DNA here is from genome assembly GCA_006410935.1 of Redunca redunca. Lineage (NCBI taxonomy): Eukaryota > Metazoa > Chordata > Mammalia > Artiodactyla > Bovidae > Redunca > Redunca redunca. The sequence continues at coordinate 54,248 of SJYQ01000366.1, read as the reverse complement.
CAAATACATAGATACACATGTGTATCCACATATACATGTACTGGGTTAGCCAAAAAGTTCCTTCATTTTTAAAGTTAAAAGACACAGTTTTCATTTTCACCATGAACTTCACTGAATAAGGTATTCATCATTTTGTTCCATTACCTTCTGCCATTTTTTAGGCAACTTCATAATTTCATCTTCCCAAAACTTTTTTTTTTTTGCAAAGAATAGTTCCAGGTGTCTTTGATAGTCTTCCAAGGAATTGAAATTTTTTCCATTAAGAAAATTTTGTAAAGACTAAAATAAGTGGAAATCTGAAGATGCAGTGTCTGGTGAATACAGTGGATGAATCAGAACTTTGCAGCCAAGCTGTACCAGTTGTTGCCTGATCATCAAAAAACAAATGGTCTTGCACTATCCTGATAGAAGATTTTGCATTTTCTGTTTACTAATTCTGGATGCTTTTTATTGGGTGCTGCTTTCAGTTGGTCTAATTGGGAGCAATACTTGTTGGAATTAATCGTTTGGTTTCCCAGAAGGAGTTCATAATAGAAGACCCCCTTCCAATCCCACCATATACACAACGTCACCTTCTTCAGATGAAGACTGAACTTTGATGTGGTTGGTGGTGGTTCATTTCACTTACTGCATGATCTCTTCCATACACATTATTGTCCAGTATCCACTTTTAATTATCCATCACAATGAAATGTTTTCATTACGTTTAAGTGGTGAATCATAAGCAGAATTATAGTCAAGAAGGTTTTCCCTTAACTTATGTGGAAGCCCAACATCAAAGCGATGAACATAACCAAGCTGGTGCAAATGATTTTCAACATTTTATTTGAATATTTTGAGTATATCGGCTATCTCCCACATGGTATAACATTGACTATTCTCAATTAATGTCTCGGTTTGATCCCAATCAACTTCAACTGGTCTACCTGACTCTGGACCATTGTCTAGTGAGAAATCTCTAGTACAAAATTTCTCAAACCACTTCTGATATGTTCGACCAGTCACAGCACCTTCTCCATACACTGCACAAATATTTTTTTTTTACATTTCAGTTGCGTTTTTACCTTTCTTTTTTAAATAAATGCACACTGATAACCACCTGACCTGCCTCTTGAGAAACCTATATGCAGGTCAGGAAGCAGCAGTTAGAACGACATGGAACGACGGACTGGTTACAAATAGGAAAAGGAGTACGTCAGTGCTGTATATTGTCACCCAGCTTATTGAACTTATATGCAGAGTACATCATGAGAAACACTGGGCTGGAAGAAGCACAAGGTGGAATCAAGATTGCCAGGAAAAATATCAATAACCTCAGATATGCAGATGATACCACCCTTATGGCAGAAAGTGAAGAAGGACTAAAAAGCCTCTTGATGAAAGTGAAAGAGGAGAATGAAAAAGTTGGCTTAAAGCTCAACATTCAGAAAACGAAGATCACGGCATCTGGTCCCATCACTTCATGGGAAATAGATGGGGAAACAGTGGAAACAGTGTCAGACTTTATTTTGGGGGGACTCCAAAATCACTACAGATGGTGATTGCAGCCATGAAATTAAAAGACACTTACTCCTTCGAAGGAAAGTTATGATCAACCTAGATAGCATATTTAAAAGCAGAGACATTACTTTGCCAACAAAGGTCCGTCTAGTCAAGGCTATGGTTTTTCCAGTAGTCATGTATGGATGTGAGAGTTGGACTCTGAAGAAGGCTGAGTACCGAAGAATTGATGCTTTTGAACTGAGGTGTTGGAGAAGACTCTCGAGAGTCCCTTACACTGATAGGAGGTCCAACCAGTCCATCCTAAAGGAGATCAGTCCTGGGTGTTCATTGGAAGGACTGATGTTAAAGCTGAAACTTCAATACTTTGGCCACCTCATGTGAAGATTTGACTCATTGGAATAGACCCTGATGCTGGGAAGGATTGGGGGCAGGAGGAAGGGACAACAGAGGATTAGATGGCTGTATGGCATCACAAACTCGATGGACATGAGTTTAAGTAGACTCCGGGAGTTGGTGATGGACAGGGATGCCTGGCGTGCTGTGAGTCATGGGGTCACAAAGAGTCGGACATTACTGAGCGACTGAACTGCACTGAACTGAAGCACTACTAGAGCCATCTTACAGAAAAAAAACAAACCTTTTGACCAACACAGTGTATACACACACATGTATGAATAAATTATGGTGATATCTGAACTGTGGCTTAATGACAAACATTCTTGCTTAGGTAGGTCAGGTACTGATCCTGATAATTCAAACAACCTTATTTCCTGGTGAAACAGTATTTTAATGGGGACATTTTAACATGAAATGTCAAGATTCTGTGATCAGGTGAGATGGTATGGTTGAAGTGTGTGTTTTGAATTGCTCATCACTTTAAAAATAGTAAAGCTTGGAAGTTGAAATCTGTCTTAAATTTAGGGTCACAAACTTCAGCATGGATGTTTTAATTCAAGGATGTGCCTAGGTGAGCAATGTAAATGTCTGCTCAGTTCACTCAGGTAATGATTAGGTCTCACAAACCAGGGAGCCAGCCCTTCATTCCATCCTTTGAAGATGTTTTTACAGATGCCTGCCCTCATGCTGATTTTATTGTGTCTCAGAAGATAGCTTTAATTAAGGCCAAGTTCTCAGAAGGTCCTCACCATTGTCCCAGCTCCCAGTGATAAAACCTAGTCTCCAGTTACTGGTGGCTCATGAGGAGCCTCCTGCCTTAAAGGCTACAATAGGATCCCCAGATTCAAATCTTTCTTTCCCTCTTAGGATTGGCTAGTCATCTAGTTCTTTAGACTCCCATTTTTATATAAATGAGGGGCTATTTGCTAACAACCTGCTAAGTGAGTGAAGAGTTATTAATATTTGGGTTTTTTCCATAAAATAAAGTTAAAGGCTTATTAGCATTCTCTGTCTTATGAAAGCTTTCTTTTGTGCCAAATTGCAGACCTGTACTGTGTCTGTGAACTCACACACAGAGTTGGAATTTCCTGTTTTAAGATATCTTGCTATCTTGTCTTTAATTGGTTCTGGTTTTCAAGTGTTACTATTCTTACTTTGTAATCATAAATCACTGTTAGTTTGTTGTTTTTCAGTCACTAAGTTGTGTCATCTCTTTGCAACCCCATAAATTGCAGCACACCAAGCTTCCCTGTCCTTCACTATCCCCCAGAGTTTGCTGAAACTCATGCCCATTGAATCAATGATGCCATCCAACCATCTCATTCTGTCTCCCCTTCTTCTGCCTTCAATCTTTACCAGCATCAGGGTCTTTTCCAATGAGTTGGTAGTTTGCATCAGGTGGCCAAAGTATTGGAGCTTCAGCATCAATCTTTCCAATGAATATTCAGGACTGATTTCCTTTAGGATTGACTGGTTTGATCTCCTTGCTGTCCAAGAGACCCTCAAGAGTCTTCTCCAGCACAATTCAAAAACATCAATTCTTCATTAAACTGTTAGTTTAGTTTCATTATTTTTTGTTCTGTTTGGTTGTTTGACTAATCCTCCAGTAGTGACATGCATTTGAATCAAAAGTAGTTTTGGCCAGTTACATGAGGATGTATAAATTCATGTTTCAGTTCAGTTCAGTTCAGTTTCTCAGTCGTGTCTGACTCTTTGCCACCCCATGGACTGCAGCATGCCAGGCCTCTCTGTAAATCACCAACTCTCAGAGTTGCTGACTCACACTCATATCCATTGAGTCATTGATGCCATCCAGCCATCTCATCCTCTGTCGAGCCCTTCTCCTCCTGCCCCCAATCCCTCCCAGCATCAGGGTCTTTTCCAATGAGTCAAATCTTCACATGAGGTGGCCATAGGAATTTCAGCTTTAGCATCAGTCCTTCCAATGAACACGCAGGACTGATCTCCTTTAGGATAGACTGCTTGGACCTCCTTGCAGTCCAAGGGACTCTCAAGAGTCTTCTCCAACACCACAGTTCAAAAACATCAGTTCTTCGACACTCAGCTTTCTTTATAGTCCAGCTCTCACATCCATACATGACTACTGGAAAAACCATAGCTTAGACTAGACGGACCTTTGTTGGCAAAGCAATGTCTCTGCTTTTGAATATCCTGTCTAGGTTGGTCATAAGTTTTCTCCCAAGGAGTAAGCATCTTTTAATTTCATAGCTACAGTCACCATCTGCAGTGATTTTGGAGCCATAGCTACAGTCACCATCTGCAGTGATTTTGGAGCCCCAAAAAATAAAGTATGCCACAGTTTCCACTGTTTCTCCATCTATTTGCTGTGAAGTGATGGGACCAAATGCCATGGTTTTAGTTTTCTGAATGTTGAGCTTTATGCCAACTTTTTCACTCTCCTCTTTCACTTTCATCAAGAGGCTTTTTAGTTTCTTCACTTTCTGCCATAAGGGTGGTGTCATCTGCATATCAGAGGTTGTTGATATCTCTTCTGGAAATACATGAATACATGTGTACATGAAATAAATTCATTTCCTGCTTTAAAAAGGTAGTTTGGGCCTATAATTTTCCAATAGCTAGATATTAAGACCTCATTCTCTCTCCACAAATATTGAATGCCTACTGTGTATAGGCTCTGTAGTTAAAAAATGAATCAGGCCCACCCCACTTGCTAAAGTGGATGTATGTAGATTTTCAACCCCTTCTTCTGAAATTTGCTTCCACCATGACCCTTTGTTGTTATCACAGTCTTTTTATCATATAGAAATGAAAAAATACACAGAGTAGGTGGGCTGTGGATCTTTTATTCCACCTCTTATCCTACCTTGCACTTGCCATTCACTGCTGCCATTGTTCCTTTCTTTCTAGGACTCCATCCAATCCCACCCCAAGGAGGAAAACTGGAGATTGCTGGGATGGTTGTGGGCCAGTGGGCTGGCAGCAGATCCTCCAGAGGCCGAGGCTCCTTTGGCATGCAAGTGGTTTCTGTCGGTGGGCCAGGAAAGGGGTATGTATTTGAATAGGTTGGTATAAGCTAGTATCAATCAAGGTGCTCTTGGGAAAATGCTCAGCTATTGAACCCTTTTATTAAGGTAAGAGGCATGAACTAACTTTGCATTTTTAAAGCCAGTTTTCAGTTGAGTTGAGTAAACATAATAAATGCCCTGCCTTGAAACGGTTTTTGCCCTAGAGGAGGACTTGGGACACGGGACAGTTCAGTATAACATAGAAGTGACAGATAGAGGTTTACACTGGTAACGCAGAGGAGAGGCATCTAACCTAAGAGGGTCAAACTTGCTAGTGGAGGTGAGTAGTTAATTAAGTGAAAATGGAGGTATGGACTTTATGTGTTCCTCATGATCACTTTCCCTCCCCTCCCCCCCACCCCACTTTCTCAAGGCATGGAAAAGAACTGACTGGTAGAGGAGCCAAAGGACACAAAAAAGGAAATAAACAAGTAAGTACCTTTTTGAGATGATCTACCTCTTCTTGTTTTTGTTTTTGTTTGCAAGAGATCAGATCAGGCATGGAAACCTGGGAGCTTTCATAGCTTCTCCCAGCATTTAATTTCATCTGCCTACTCTCTAGCAGTCTTTTGAGGGTTAACCTGCCCAGGCTGTTCCCACAGGGCTGCAGAGTGTTGTCCTTTTCCCTGAGTGAGGCCACAAAATAGAAACCTGGTACTGTGTCCTAAAGACCTCCACTTAGCAAAGCATTACTACATGAACCATAAAGAGGCCAAAGTGAAATTAACAGTGGGATTCCAACAGCACACCTCAGTTTCTGTGGTGCTACCAGAGATGCTTAGAAAATTGGACTTTTGCCTTTGCTGATGATGGGAGAGGAGGAGGCACTGCCATTCTGCTTATTCTTGCTGGTTCAGAATGGTCTGAAACTCACTGGTCTTCAAATTCACTGGTCCCCCATCCCCCTGTAGAGATCCAAAATCTTGTACTGGCTTCAAACTGCTGGGCTCCTCGTAGCATAGTAACTATCATTTCTTAAGTGCCTGCGTTCTCCAAAGCCCTCTACTAGACATTTTACATGTGGTTTCTAATCCTCACAAAGGTCGTTGATGAGACCAATCTGCAAGGCCATTTTATCATCAGTCCTCAATTCCAGCTCTTCTCTCATGTATATAGCCAGCCCTCGTTGCATCCATGTTACTCCCATTTTCTAATGTTTTCGCAAGGAATACAAATTTGCTTTAATGTTATTTTGAGTCCAACATGAAACTACAGTGATAAGTCCCCTACATGTATTTTGTAATGTACTCCAAAGCCAGAAAGCAGTGACTTTGGGTTTTTTCCAAAGCTTCTCAGCTTTTTCCAGAAACTGCTCAGTAAGGGAAAAGGGGTTGTACTGTGCAGGAAAATGGATCACTCGGGTAGTCTCCCATAGGTAGTACCCTATAAGATAGCCCTCTCATAAGGTTGGAGAAGGGAATGGCAACCCAATCCAGTATTCTTGCCTGGAAAATCCCATGGACAGAGGAGCCTGGTGGGCTACAGTCCATAGGGTCACAAAGAGTCGAGCATGACTGAGCACACATACACATACACAAGGTACTACAGCCTTGATGAAGTCACTGTGATTCAGGGACTGATCAGTAGGCATACAGCCTAAAAAACTTGATATCTTTGGTGCAATCATAGTGGATCCATCTTTCAGTGGTTCACTCACATTAACCAACATCACAGAAATAGCTTTGTGGATATGGCTAAAGGAGTGGGGGAGGGGACGAGAAGGGAGAAGGTGAAAGGTAAAGTACTAATTTACAGTGGAAAGAAATAATTATCACAATATATTGTATACTTTTTCCTAGTCACTCTTATAAATACATGTACTTATTATTCCCATTTTAAACAGGAGAAAACTAAGGCTCAGGAGAATGAAGCATCTTGACCATCAAGTTAGTATTAGAGTTGGCATTCTAGCTTGAGCTGACTGATTCCAAAGCCCTGTACTGTGCTAATTCTGATACAGTATAACAACTGTAATTGTTAGACAAGATTCATACCTAGGTCTGCCTGACTCTTGTATGCAGGCTCTTAACCATGTCTAATCAGAGCTTTCTTTCTCTTAAGAGCAAGCTGCCAAGGAGGCTATGGTATCAGAAGTTTGCCTGAGGGTGTGGAATCAGAACAGTAATATTAGCTAGCAATTATTGAGTACTTACAGCATGCCAGACGCCACCATGCTTTACATGGTGTGTGTCATTAAATCCTTATATGAACCTGTGAAATAGATAATATTATTCTCTCTGGTTTATGGATACTATTTGATATCTAGTTAATATATACTATTCAGTTCAGTCACTCAGTCGTGTCAGACTCTGGGACCCCATGGACTGCAGCACGCCAGGCTTCCCTGGGCATTACCAACTCTTGGAGCTTGCTCAAACTCATGTCCATCGAGTCGGTAATACCATGATACCATCCAACCATCTCATCCTCTGTCATATACTATTATTCTCTTCTAGATGGGGAAACGAGAGGGAAAAGGGGGATGATAGATGATCTTAAATTCCTCTTAGCTAAGATTTCTGGGGGTACTGTTACTTACTCTAGAGGTAGCCTGGCCAAGGAAATCCTTACATTGACTTTGTTGGTAGCTAAGGCATCTTCCCATCTGAGATAATTAATTGTTCCAGTTTATTAAATATTCCATTACAGTCCTATCTTCATGAGATTATTCCTAGGTCAGTGGAGTTTTGTGTATTCTCAAATTCTTCAGTCCCTTATTTATTACATTTTTATTTCTTTGTTGACTCACATGGCTAATTCCTTCCATTACTAGTTTCATCTTATTTCCAGCTTCTTGAGAACTTCACAGTAACCTCTATGTTGTATAGGTATTAGAGACAAATGATCTAGCATTGAATCTGGCAGTGCCACTTACCAGTTTTGTAACTTTGGGCAAGTTACTTACCCTCTCTGTGCCCTAGTTCCATCATCTATAAAAATGGAAGAATTGGTATCTACCTCAGAATTATTCTGTGTTAAATGAGATAATATAGTGAAGTATTTAACATAGAACCTGGTACATGGAAAGTGCTCAATAAATATTGGTAGTTATTATCTATAATGACCACATATTCAATGGGCATTAGATTTCCATTATGTATTGTGTCAGTGGAAAGAACAATGTCTTTGGAATCAAACAGACTTGGATGTAAATCTGGGCATGCCAATGACCTTGAGCAAGTCATTTTACTTTTTTGAGCCTCATTTGTCTTTCTTATCTGTGAAACCAACATCAGAATACCTGGCATGTCCAACCACTTAATAATAAGAAACTCTTATTATTCCTAATAATACTCATTGGGAGCCAGTACTGCACTTCAAGGTCATGCAGTTCATGGCATTAGCATTTCAGGAGCAGTTACCATTGCTGAAATTAAAACCAAGTGATTGTTTTTAGTTATGAAAGATTCTGTGAAATATTGCACATAGATCTTATTGTTTGTTTTCTTTTCCCTTCATTTACAAACCCAGCTGTCGGTATTGGATGGCTGCATGGAAGTTAAGAGAGTAAACTTTAGAGGCTGACTCACCTGGAGTGGAATCCTGGCCCCACTACTTTCTACTTGTATCTCCTTAAGCAAGTTACTTTAATCTTTTTGAGCCTCAGCTTCCTCATCTGTAAATGGGATGTCATAGTATCTACCATTTAAGGTGCCTTTTGGCATTTGAAAAAATACACTGTAAAACTTGGTAAATAGTAGCTTGGGCCGTTATTGTGTTGTTGTCATTGCCGTTAGATTCGAGTTAGATCCTTTTGTTGTCACCCTAAGTTCTCCAGACAGTGTCAGAGTGTACTAGGTGCTAACAAGCTTTGGGCTTTTTGGTGTTTTTTAAGAACTGAAGCAGTTTCCACAGGCTAGCTTATAAACATGCTTGGGAAGGATCAGCCAGTTTGGGGATTACCATTCCTACTGACTATCTCTGTTTTTGACAGAGCTCTTCAGATGGAGTTTCTAAATCCCTGGAGCCTCAACAAGGTCGGTCTCGCTCACAGGTAGATGGAAACAATGGCACATTGATCAAGGAAGAGAAGAATGATCATCTTCCAGCTCCATCACAGTGTGCCTTATCCAGAGACAGCAGTGTGTGTAATAATGGTAACCGGTACTTCCCTGGGAAGAATGGCGAGAAGAGCCGCTTACAAGAGCAAAAGCTAGGAACTGTGACACAACAGAAAGAGGAGTAACAAGCAAGAAGATGGCTTCAGCAGATCAGGAAGAGGGGAAAACCTATACTTCTCTGATTTTAGGCCTAAGTTAGAGGAGGACATGAAATGCTTATCCTAGTTTTGTTCAGGATTTTGATGGGGGTGTTCTTTGGTATCCATCTTTTCCCCTTCCCTGTCTTTTTCTGGGCTTCCAGACTCAGCAGTCTATTTCTAGAGAAGCTCTGATCAAATATGAATGGCAACAACACTAGTTCCTATTCTCAAATTGAATATATAGTGCCAATATTCTCTTTACCTCCCCTGGGAGGCTATTAAGGCACAGACTATTGGGTATCATCACGTAAGGACCTACAGAAAAGGTCTAGCTTTGGTTTTCTGAGTCTTTATTATGATGTTCATTTACAAAACCCATGGGATGGTGGATACAACTACCTATGGCTTCCTAACTTGGTTTTTTCTTTATGAACTGGTAGGGCCTTCATGTATAATCAGTATCCACATCCTTCTAACTCTTTTCCCCACTCACCTATGCCAGGGATTTGTACTACCGCCTCTAGCTCTGGCCTGACAATCAGATAGGTAGATGTTTTCAGGGAAGTGAGGTAGTATTGGTTATTTTATTTTTTTTATTCTTTTTTTAATTTTATACACTTAAAATAACTACCAATGGCCTTTGTACTGGGGGATTCAAGTGAGTCGAAAAAGTACTGGGCAGATTTTTCCTGCCTCTGAACTAAAGCATTATTTGTAAAATAGAAGATGTGGTGCAGTTCACCCACTCCCTGCAAGGGTGGGAATCAGTGTAATTAAATGATGTTCTAAAGGGAACTCAGAAGACTGTGTGCGTGCATGCGTGCGTGTGTGTGTGTCTGTCTGTGTATGGATGTTTGGGTGGATGTATATATGAATGTGTGTATCTATATGCATACACATACCCTTTATATAAAGAGACAGAT
>SJYQ01000366.1:28018-43920 GCA_006410935.1 Redunca redunca | reverse complement strand
CTTCTCTAAGCAGACAAAAAGTACTTTCCAGAGATTGCCTGTTCAGAACAACAAACAGTTGGATTGTTACAAGCTTAATCTTGATCAGAGTCCTCACATCCCCTATGGTAAAAACAGGAGGTTGGAGTAGGATTGGGAAGAGTTGGGCGTTTTCTTAGGAAGGAGCAGCCTGGTTGGGAGAGAGAAAGCGGATGGAAGGCAATTACCAGGGCTTGCAGCCAGTTTGGGGAAATCTCATCTGAAACTCTAGGATCAAACTGGCCTTAGGCTAGAATTGATTGCCATGAATCCCTGAAGGAGAGTGGGTAGGGAAGTGTGAGGAAATCAACAATTTGATTTTACATGCCTAGATTGTTTCATTTATTCATTGACATTTTGACTACTGGATCTTTTCATTTGCTTTGCAAGGAAGACTTCAGAGGACTCTGGCCTGGGCCAACAGGGGTGTTCTGTGAAAGGTTCCTGGCCCCCAAGTAAAATCAGAATCTGCCCGGGACAAAGAGTCTGTTCCTCTTTGCCAGAGATACTCTTGAGACAACCTTGCACTTCCAGTTTCCCTCCTCAGCAGCCTAAGTATAAGGGATGGGAACATGGCTTGCAACAGATTAGCATGTGTCTTCATTCAGGAATTGAGGCTTCTAGCCTCATACACCTCCTTTTGGGCTTTGTAATATTCTTGCCCAAGAAGTACCATTTCTACAGGAACACAACTGACTAGACTTCTAGCAGGGTCCTCTCTCTTTTTGAAAAACCTCATGCGCCTTAACCCAGAGCAGGTCCTGGGTGACATTTTTCCAGACAACCAGAAAGCTGTTTGCTTACTGCCCACTTACAATGAGTGTATCATCATGAAAGATTGAAGATGTCTCAGACTGTTTTATCCTAGTCTGGCCCAGTTTAAGAGAACCCACAGTTTGCAGAGGTGGGGAGGTCTAGAATGCCTTTTCCCCTACCCAGACACTTCTTACATAAACCAGAGCAGGATGACAAGAATGCATACCCAGGCAAATGTAACCAATAATAAAGTATACAAAAGCTTCCTCTATGGAATTGGCTCCCCTAGTTTTCCCTGCTCTTTTTGTAGCCTGCCCAACCTTTCACAACATCTTGATGGTTAGGACTTCTATTTCCAGCAAGAGAAGGATTTAATAGCAAACTTACATGACTTGGAAATTTCTTTCTGGAACCACAGAGAGAGGAATCCTTTGGAGCTCTAAAAGTAACCAGAATCACCAAGCTGTGTTAACTAGCTAGCTAGCTCCATTTTCTATTTGGAAGTACTTGGAATTATATAAGGTATTTTCTTCAGTTGCTGTTTCTATGAATCTTGAATCTATTTGATATGATCAAATGACAGTATTGTTAACTCTCACAGCATTAAGAAGATATATTATTTTGTAGGCATTCACTGTGAGAAGTAAAACTGCTGTTTGACAGGGATGATTCCAGTTTGCCAAAAGGCTTGCTTTTCTCCCTTCCACACACCTCCACTTTCTCCTAGCCTGGCCCAGGATGAAACAAGTGACTCACTTCCAACTTTGATTTTTATTTAGATTCAGAATTTGGGGTTTGTAAGGTTACAAGAAAGAACTATAAAGGGCCATAGTCCTATATTTTATCTGGCAAGACATATAATTTAGAAGTCAGAAAGACTAAGGTTTATCACTGGAAGATTAACTTTTTCTAATTTCAAGATCAACTTTTTCTAATTTCTTTCAAATTAGGGAACTGAGTCTGCTCTTTTTTGTGAGTACCACTTGAAGAGGCTGTCATCCTTCATTTGAGGTTCAATTTCTGACTTTCTTGAACAAAGTCATACATCATTTAGGAAACCCCAGGAATGACCCTTTACTTTGTAGGGCCATAAGCAAAAGCACCCTGGATATATACAGCCACAGATCCTCAAGAATTTGCAGTTCTTGATTTCTGCTGGTGTATCTTGGGGTCAGCCTATAACTCCCACCCTTATTCAGTGGCCAGTCTAGTCTGGACCAGGCCTGATAAAACTTCTGCTCACTTGTACCATTTTCATTCTAAGCCAGTAGGACTTTGGGTAGACTTTAAAACCCAAGAAATGGCACTTGCTTTGTCTAGTGACATTCGATTTTTGTCTGCATCTTGATTTCCTGGCATCATTGGCCAAGTCACATTAACTTGTTTTAATCACTGAGAAAAACAGTCATGTAAGGCATTAGAGAGGGTGGTTAAGAAGGGGCTTGGGGTAAGAACGTTTATGTAGGGTAAAAAGAATGTGGAAGTAACTGCTTGGCTATAGAGATCCAGTCCACTGGAACCTTAGAAGGCTTCTGTAAGCATGTCAGTGCTACCCTTTCGGCCTTTAAGACTCCCCACCCCACATTGAAATGACAGTACAAGTAGACCACAGTTTAAATAGTTAGTTAATTCTACTAAGGTTTAATCATTTTACTTGTTCAGTTCCTAATGCTTATTTCCCAAATATGCTTGGGGTTTTGGAGGGTAAGTTCTCACTATTCCATTGTGTGTCACCCTATCTTTTTTCTCCCTCTTGTGACTTTGGCACCTTCTTTTATTTGACTTTCCATTTTCTTTTCCCTTAGCTTATTGCTGTAGTCTGCTGGTGCAGGTAGAGCTTAGTGTACCTATTCCCCTGTTACTGCTAATTATCTTCAGGATTGTCAGAGGTTATTTTGCTGTTCTAAGAAAAGAACTTCATATTTTTTTTACAAAACATTTTTTCCAAGGTAAAAGCAAAGTAAAATATCCCCTGTGCTAGGGTGCCCACTGCAGCTTTTGACATTGCCCTTGTACTTTTTTATAGATGCTCTCTTTGTCCGTGTTGGTAGTAACTGATGACTAGTGGATTTTCATGTAAATGAAACAAATTACATATTTCAGTTTTTATTAATCATTCATAACCCCGCCAAAGCTGATGAATTCATTTTAGTTACTTCCCAGAAGACACTTCCTCATCCACCTTTTCTTTTATTCTGTTCTATTTCTAGAATAACATACTAGGTAAAGAAACTTTAACTACAAGGATTCATTGATTTTTAGTGCTCCCTGATAAATGATGTTATTGACCAATGTAAAATCTTTCATTGTTTTTTCCTGTGTTAATATCTCTTCTCCTGTGCTCTTGACAGTGTGTTTAGTGGATGGATAATATGTATTTCTCTTCCAAATTCCCTGCCTTTTTGGCCCACCTCACCACAAAAGCTCCATAGTTTATTAATGTAAGTTTGAATGGATGCTTCTTAGGGGAAACTGCAGGAGTTAAGGAAAGTGTTTCAGAAAGGAATGAAAATGTCTCAGGAGTTGTTCTGTGATGGAAATTGGTCTGGTGTTCTGTTAATGCTGATGGAAAGAAACTTACAGTGCTTAATAAAAGTCTATTCTTTCAGTTAAAAAATGTGAAATAATTTTGGGTGTGTGAAATTTAATTTCTTTGCCCATTTCTGGATTTTTTTCTGTAAATGGAGGATATACTTGTCTCAATTTAGAAGTGTTAAACAGAGACTTAGGAGCCTGTTTGTAGTTGAACATTAGAGCAAGAGAGCTAGTACAAGAATGATTAAAAGGAAGGGCATATTTTTTTAAATATAAATTTATTTTAATTGGAGGTAATTACTTTACAATATTGTATTGGTTTTGCCATACATCAACATGAATCCGCCACAGGTGTACACGTGTTCCCCATCCTGAAACCCCCTCCCACCTCCCTCCCTGTACCATCCCTCTGGGTCATATTTAGCTTCCTGCTGAACTTCTTTATTTGGACGTTCTAAAGGCACCTTTGACTTCACATTTCCCAAACTAAACCTATCTTCTCTTCCAAAGCCTGCTTCTCTCCATGAGTGACACTGCCTTCTACTCAATTGTCTATACCACAAACCAACCTGGGAGTTATCCTTGATGCATGCCTTTCCCTCATTTCTCAAGTCCAGTTTTTGACAAGATCTGTTGGTAACATTCAACCATCTTTCTTTTTCTCACATCTGTCCCTTTTATCTCCCCACTTGCTGTGGTTTAGTTCAGGCCTCCTTATGTCTCACCTGAATTGTTGTAGTTGCTCCTCTGCCTTATTCCTAACCAGGCAACTGTGAGCTAATTTTGTGTCTATGTGTATGTACCTTTTCCCAGTGAAAGGGTGCGTACCTTTTTCCATTGCTTAAAGAAGTCTTAAGAAGTTAAGAACCACTGCTTTAATCCATCATGCTTATCAGCTTCCAGAGGAATCTGTCCTGACATGCTACATGCTTGCTTCCATGGTGCATTCATGATCTGGAAGCCTCATTTCCTGCCACCCCAACTTACTCTAGCTACACTAAAGCGCATCCTACACATTACACTGTTAATATCCATTTCTTCTCATTTGCTTATATCATTTCCTAGAATCCCTCTCTCTCCTTGTCTCTGGTGCAGTGTCAGCTTTTCCCTCCAGATTCAGCTCATGTCTTTTTAGTTCTTTTCCTGGTTCCTTACTGGGGTCCCTGTACAGACTCACCACAGCCAGTCCCTGTAGCACTTCACTGTATCTCTGCCACTAGACTAAACTTGAACAACTTTGTCTTGGCATCTACCACTGTGCATGCACTTAGAAATGTTTTAAAAGGACACATGCACCCCAATTTACAATAGCCAGGACATGGAAGCAACCTAAATGTCCATCACAGAGGAATGGATAAAGAAGATTTGGGTGACTTCCCTGGTGCTCCTATATTTAAGAACCTACCTTGCAATGTAGAGGACGAAGGTTCGATCTCCGATGGGGAAGCTAAGATCCCACATGCCATGGAGCAGGTAAGCCCACATGCTGCACTAGGAAGTTCAGGCACCACAAGAATGTTGTGGCACCACAGTTGCCACAATGAAGAGCCACCACAGCCAAATAATAAAAATATTTTTAAAAAAGAAGATGTGGTACATATACACAATGAAATATTACTCAGCCATAAAAAGGAATGAAATTGCATCATTTGCAGAGATGTGGATGAATCTAGAGTGTTACACAGAATGAAGTAAGTCAGAAAGAGAAAAACAAATATCATATATTAACATGTATATAGATGAACTTATTTGCAAAGCAGAAACAGAGACATAGGGAACGACTGTATGGATACCAAGGAGGAAAGGGGTGAGTGGGAGGAATCGGGACATTGGGATTGACACAGATACACTACTGATTGTTGTTGCTTAGTTGCTAAATCATGTTTGACTCTTTGCAGACCCCATGGACATGGATATTTTATATAAAATAGATAACTGCTGGGAGCATCCTGTATAGCACAGGGAACTCTGCTTATGCACTGTGATGACTTAAGCGGGAGGGAAATCCGAAAGGGATGGGATATATGTATATGTATAGCTGATTCACACATGCAATAGAAGCTCACACAACATTATAAAGCAACTATATGCTAATAAAATCAATAATAACTTAAAAAAATGTTTGGTAACTAAATTAAGGACAGCTAAAATACGTTTGCAAATGTTATATGGTGCAAAACATTGTAGATTTTTGAGGCAGAGGATGTGTTGGTGTAGATTTTTGAGGCAGAGGATGTGTTGGTGACAAAATGCAGGAAGATTGAATATGAATGTTCATCACTGAATGCCAGTCATTTAAATGTGCTTTTAAATGGGGCTCTTAAAAAAAACAAAAACAGAATCTTGACTTCCCTGGTGGTTCAGTGGTAAAGAATCTACCTATCAATGCAGGACACAGATTCCATCCCTGATGTGGGAAGATCCCACATGCTACATGAGCAAATAAGCTCATATGCCACAACTATTGAGCCTGTGCTCTAGAGCCTGGGAGCTGCAACTACTGAAGCTCATGTACCCTAGAGCCAGTACTCTACAACAACAAGAGAGACCACCACAGTGAGAAGCCTGCACACCTAAACTAGGGAGTAGCCCTTGCTCACCGCAGCTAGATAAAAGCTTGCACAGCAGTGAAGACCCAGTACAGCCAAAAATTAAAATTTAAAAGAGTTAAAAAATTTAAAAAAGAGTTCTGAGTCATCTTTGAGCAATAGACTGATGCTTAAAGCAGAATCTGAAGCAAGGATTCTAGAGTAGATTCTTTCTTTACTGCTTCTGCTAAGTGTTGCTAGCTAGGCTTGACCTCTGTGACTGCTCTGTGCCCAGTGTGTACAGGTTGTAGAAGGAAATAGCTGAGTCTAAAGGCAAGCATTAGAGGTTACTGAAGTTTGTAAACACTTTCCCTTAAATGAAAACTCATTTGTAAAACTTTTATAGTTGGTTCATTATGGCTATAGATGTCTTTTCCTAACCTTTGCTCTCTAGGTGTTGGGTCTCAGAATTTTATAGTGGGAGCCTTGATAATCTGTTCATCTTTTAAACCTTGCTAATAAAGATGAATAAATGTTCACATAGACATCAACTAGTCTAACCAGATGGACCAAAGAGGTCACTTTTCAGAACCTATTTTCATATCTAAACTGAGTCACTGCAGACTAATACAGAGCTCATCCTTTTCCCAAAAAAAAACCTACTATCTCTGCAATACTTTTAGGGTTTGACATCATTGGGAAGGCACAGTGCAATTTAAGAAATAGATTGTTACATCCACCATGGATGGAAGAGTACTTATTCATATAGTGATACATGTGCCTTTCCTTTTTCACTAGTTTCATATTCCTAGGCTTTTCTTTTGTTTTTGTGGTGCTTATAAGGAAAACAGGCAGGGTCCAATAAGAAAGTTCTAGTCAGTTGAAAAGACTTTAAAATCAGAAAGTTTCTTGCTGTCATAGGATGAGCAAATGAGGGATTAACTGCAGAACCTGGACATTCAAAATACCTCTCCTAAAAACCAGTCCCACAATCCTATTTTGGCAGAGTATGTGAAGAGGAGACCCAGTTTCTAAATGAAGAAACTTTGCCTTTTCTCTCTCATGTTGAAAAGTTGACGTATAATGTAGGTGATACTCTGTCCCTTAACTATGCCTTTTTTGACTTTGTATATGTTGAAAGAGATAATATCTTTCGAGGAACATGTGTCAAGCAGGAACCTTGGCATGGATTTGGTTTCAGTTGTTTTAAGGCTTAATGAAATGCCTGTATTAGCTTTCCAAACTTTTTTTTTATATATGAATACAACAGACTGAGGAGCTGGATCTTCTGCTGTACTCACATGCCTAAAGCTATCATTAGTGTCTTGGACAAAGTGGCAAAAGATAACATAAAATCTTTGTTGTGAATTAGTCAGTAGGGTCTGACACATGCTAACAAGGTTCCTGACTAGTGCCTTAGTATTTCAGCACCTTAAGCATGATAAGGGCTTCCCTGGTGGCTCAGACAGTAAAGCATCTGCCTGCAATACAGGAGACCTGGGTTCGATCCCTGGGTCAGGAAGATCCCCTAGAGAAGGAAATGGCAACCCACTCTAGTACTCTTGCCTGGAAAATTCCATGGACAGAGAAGCCTGGTAGGCTACAGTCCATGGGATCGCAAAGAGTCAGACATGACTGAGCAACTTCACTTCAAGCATGATAAAATTCAGTCAACAATAAAGTGAGTGTTTCAACTAGAAAAAAGAATTTGATAGTGGGAAATCTTTACATTTGGCCTTTAAAAGTTACTGTTAACTGAGGACCTATTAGGTACCAAGCATAGTGCTAGGTTTCTCAGGTGATGCTAGTGGTAAACAACATGCCTGCCAACGTAGGAGACATAAGAGACGTGGGTTCAGTCCTTGGGTTGGGAAGATCCCCTGGAGGAGGGCATGGCAACCCACTCCAGTATTCTTGCCTGGTGAATCCTATGGACAGAGAATCCTGGCGGGCTACAGTCCATGGGGTTGCAGAGTCAGACACTACTAAAGTGACTTAACACAGTACTGAGAGTTAACTTTGGCAGGTTGATAAGGAGTCCAAGCCTAAGGCCCGTTTATGGAGGAGGTAAGCATTCTTTTTCACATTCTTTTGCTGTAGACAAGTAGGCCTTGAAGGCAGCAGTATCTCTTGTTCAAGGACATGCCTCTTTTTGAGCTTTGGATGTATGTTATGGGGGAAAGTCTGGGTAAAAACTTCCACAGCCTTGAGCTCTGGGTTAACCTGTTCCTTCTGACTAATCTTGTGCTGATGTCATCCCAGGATATATGTTACAGGAAAGGGTCAGCAAAGTTCTCACAGCCTTGAGGTATTTTTTTAATCTATTCTCAGACGTATATAAGGCCCTACTTAAATTAGTGAGGTGGGTACTCTTCTGCCCCCTCCTGATATCTATGTCAGAAGCTTTTTCTGTCACTTTCACTTTAAATAAAATCTACACAAAGCTCTGAATGACTGAGACTGTCTTTGGTCCCAGAGTTAAATCTCCTTCAGAGACCACGAATCCAGTGGCACTGTTCACTGTTTACCACTAAGCTATCATCTTGGGTGCTCATCCAGGATCTTCAAGACAAGGTAAAGGACACTTGGAGCTCTAGTTCTTTTGTTGTCCTAGTAAACATGTTTTCTGCTTTGTTAACTCTACAGTGTGCCTGTGCAAGTGATTGACCAAAAGCCAGAAATGCACAAAACGAGTGCAAAGCGAGAGTAGAGCCCAGTTTGTGTTTCCGTGGCACCTCATAATGACTAAGGGCAGCCCCAAAAGGGGAGCCTGTCAGGGATTTATACTGACTTGGTGATACCAAGAGGCAGCCAACGTCCCTGTGAGGTGGATATATGGATGGAGGCACTGCTCGCAAATGTGAGATTTCTGAGGACACAGATTGGGAATTCCAGGATCTGGTCAGATTGGAAGTGCAATGGGCTTCATTTGGTAAGGCTGGCTCTTAGCAGACCAGAGGAGGTTCTCCAGTGGCTTTTATCTCAACTCCTTAGATATTCTTTCTGTGTAATCTGTGGAAATGAACTGGAAGGATTGGCCCTAATAGCTCAACAAAGATCACTTTTTCCTCGCTGGCGGGCCCTTCACCACCTATTTTTTTCTTATCATATATCACCCCGGGTGGCATCAGAGGAGGAGCAGAAATCATGCAAAGGTTTTAATGGTGAGGAACTGGACATCAATCTGGGATGCCATCAGTACTACCCCTGCTGCATCTCCACTCCACTTCAGTGGTAGAATGGGAAAGGATGGTAATGAGACACCTGCATCGGTAAGTTCAATTTAGTTCAGTTGCTCAGTATTGTCCGACTCTTTGCGACCCCATGGACTGCAGCACACCAGGCTTCCCTGTCTATCACCAACTCCTGGAGCTTGCTCAAACTCATGTCCATCGAGTCAGGGATGCTATCCAACCATCTCATCCTCCGTTGTCCCCTTTTCCTCCTGCCTTCAATCTTTCACAGCATCAGGGTCTTTTCCAAAGAGTCAGTTCTTCCTATCAGGTAGCCAAAGTATTGGAGCTTCAGCTTCAGCATCAATCCTGCCAATGAATATTCAGAACTGATCTCCATTAGGATTGACCAGTTTGATCTCCTTGTTGTCCAAGGGACTCAAGAGTCTTCTCCAACAGCATAGTTCAAAAACATTAATTCTTCAGTGCTCAGCTTTCTTTATGGTCCAATTCTCACATCCATACATGACTATTTTAAAAACCATAGGTTTGACTAGACAGACCTTTGTCAGCAAAGTAATGTCTCTGCTTTTTAATATGCTATCTAGGTTTATCATAGCTTCTCTTCCAAGGAACAAGTGTCTTAATTTCATGGCTGCAGTCACCATCTGCAGTGATTTTGGAGCCCAAGAAAATAAAGTCTATCACTGTTTCCATTGTTTCCCCATCTATTTGCCATGAAGTGACGGAACCAGATGCCATTATCTTAGTTTTTTGAATGTTGAAGTTTTAAGCCAGCTTTTTCACTTTCCTCTTTCATATTCATCAAGAGGCTCTTTAGTTCCTCTTCACTTTCTGCCATAAGGGTGGTGTCATCTGCATATCTGAGGTTATTGATATTTCTCCCAGCAATCTTGATTCCAGCTTGTGCTTCATCCAGCTTGGCATTTTGCATGATGCACTCGGCATATAAGTTAAAAAGCAGGGTGACAATATACAGCCTTGATGTACTCCTTTCCCAATTTGGAACCATTCCATTGATCCATGTCCAGTTCTAACTGTNGCATTGCCTTTCTTTGGGATTGCAATGAAAACTGACCTTTTCCAGTCCTGTGGCCACTGCTGAGTTTTCCAAATTTGCTGGCATGTTGAGTGCAGCACTTTCATCATCTTTTAGGATTTGAAATAACTCAGCTGGAATTCCATCACCTCCACTAACTTTGTTCATAGTGATGCTCCCTAAGGCCCACTTGACTGTACTCCAGGATGTCTGGCTCTAGGTGAGTTACCACACCAGCGTGGTTATCCAAGTCATTAAGATCTGTTTTGTATAGTTCTTCTGTGTATTCCTGCCACCTCTTCTTAATATCTTCTGCTTCTATTAGGTCCATACTATTTCTGTCCTTTATTGTGCCCATTTTCTTGAAGAGATCTCTAGTCATTCCCATTCTATTGTCTTCCTCTATTTCATTGCATTGATCACTTAGGAATGCTTGCTTATCTCTCCTTGCTATTCTTTGGAACTCTGCATTCAAATGGGTGTATCTTTCCTTTTCTCCTTTCCCTTTCACTTCTTTTCTCAGCTATTTACAAATCAGACAACCATTTTGCCTTTTTGTGTTTCTTTTTCTTGGGGATGGTTTTGATCACCACCTCCTGTACAGTGTTACAAACCTCCATCCATAGTTCTTCATGCATCCTATCAGATCTAATTCCTTGAATCTATTTGTTACCTCCGTGGTGTAATTGTAATGGATTTGATTTAGGTCATACCTGAATGGTCTAGTGGTTTTCCCTACTTTCTTCAACTTACGTCTGAATTTTGCAATAAGGCATTCATGATCTGAGCCACAGTCAGCTCCTGGTCTTCTTTTTGCTGACTGTATAGAGCTGCTCCATCTTTGGCAACAAAGAATATAATCTATCTGATTTCGGTATTGGCCATCAGGTAATGTCCATGTTTATAGTCTACTCTTGTGTTGTTGGAAGAGGGTGTTTGCTATGACTAGTGTGGTCTGTTGGCAAAACTCTGTTAGCCTTTGCCCTGCTTCATTTTGTACTCCAAGGCCAAACTTGCCTGTTACTCCAGGGATCTCTTGACTTCCTCCTTTTGCATTCCAGTCCTCTATGATGAAAAGGACATCTTTTTTTGGTATTAGTTCTAGAAGGTCTTGTAGGTATTCATAGAATTGTTCAGCTTCAGCTTCTTCAGCTTTATTGGGGCATAGAATTGGATTACTGTAGATAAGGGACAGGTTATCTCTGGCCAGGGAAGGAAGCTTAGGTGGAAGACCTGTCTACACCCCTATCTAGAGCAGGGAGGGTCGCCTCTGGTAGAAAAAAGCCACAGCACTGGGCGCTGCTTTTTTCTCTTACAGATGGGAGCTAGCAGTCCTAGAACTACCCCTTTGAATTGTATCTTGGAAAAACTGGGGTAAGTCTCATCCCCAGAGCCCAAAATGTCCCTTATATACAGGCTTTCTTTAAAAGACCTCACTTGCCTAGAGAGACAATCCCTCCTGGGACAACATCTTATCAATCAGTCTACCCCTGTCATCAGAGCCAATTTGAACACTCTGGTTTAAATTTTAGCTATGAAACTGTGACTACAAAAAAAAGAGATGACATTTTTGACACTGAATGGCCATATTTTTTAGACTCTGGAGAAAATAGGTTAAAATGAAATCTTTTTGAAATTGCAAAACCAGTTCTTCTAGCACATGCAATTAGGAAAAAGCTGACTTGTTAAAATACTTTTTTTGGAGCTCTGATCCTGCCTGAGAAACAGAAAACATGCCTGGGGAAAAACCTGAAGTTAACTCTTATCATGCCCTTGAGATACACAGCCCACTCTGTCTGGGACTCCAACCATGAGCAAGTTGGCAGAACTTCAAGCCAAGAAAAAAAGGGGGGGTGGGGCAAAGAGACATTTTATATTTCAAGTGGAAAACTGTGAGGTCTCTGTGTGTGTCTTCATCCTTGGACAATATTGCTGAAGCCTAATTGGCCTAAAGAGAAGTAAGCACTTAGAAATCAAACAATTCTAAATTCAAAAAATTAAACTAAAATGAATTTCAGGCTTGTGTGAACTGGGAAATACTATTGAATTAATATCTGGTACTGATGTTTGTTTATTGACCTAATTAACATAAACATTGTGAAGACACTTTTGCAAATGACATAGCTTTGGGTGATTTATATTTACTGATCTACAAAATGATGATATAAAGTACAGTTCATGGTTGCTGAAGGAAAGTAAGATGTGTGTTTTCAATAAAAAGGTATAAGAAATGAAATTACATTCTATTAAGAAAAAGTAAATCTGAACTTAGAGGTGGCTGTTCTCTGAATGGGCAAATAAAGTGATGAATACAGAAAATACAAAAAAGGTTTGTGACAAATGAAAAAAGATTTGTGGCAAGTGGAAGAGAGTTTTGTGCAAGATACAAGTTTCTTAAGACATTAAACTGCCTTTGAGGCCTTTTATTGTTATTTTGACTAAGTGAACAACTATTGTTTCACAGTGAACGTAAGCTGGTACCAAACTGGAATTTGGTTTTCTCTCCCTGATTAAAAGAACAAAGTTTTCTTGAAATGTGGCTTTTGATAATGGACTATGGTGCACATAGACAAAGCTCATTCTGCTTCTACAAAATTAACCCCTCATCAGGGAATTTAAAATGGATGAAGAATGGCTGTAAACCAAACAGTCAGGGCTATGGGAGGTCCAACACAGCTGCTTGGCTTTTCCCAGCTCCCTGACAAACCTCACTTTTATTTGATAGGCTAAAGCCTTTCCTGGCTGCAGGGTTAATATCTCACAATGGGAAAAAGTTGTTAAAATGTGTTTTCTGCAGTCTCCAGTGATTGGGTCACCCACTTTGCTGGACAGATCATACAGACATTGGCAAAAACTTCATGAGCTTTTCGGAGACTATTGCTTTCACTGATGTCCTTGGTCATCGGGCAGGAATGGCAGAATAAAGGGGTCAGTTGCATGGGATTGAATAGACTGCAAAATATGACTACAATTTTCATGACTTTTTGTCTGATGTATTACTGTCTTCTAATCTTTGTTTTCAGATATAAAGAAGCTCTTCTACTCAAGTTACTGATGGTTTAAAACAATTTAATGATTTACACCTATGGGTAAAATTAAAACATTTTTCTTCTCTCTCTGCCTCGTCCCTCTGAAGTTGGAGACACTTGGGTTCTGAACAGCCTTATCAAGGTAAAAAAGACTGTGTCCAAACATATACAGAAATCTCAAAGTATACTGGGGAGCTCTAAAAGAAAAATCCACCCAACTGATGTCAGGCCTATGGCATCTATCATGTTTCACTGAGTATTACATTCTAGTTTTATTAATTAAGGTCTGTATTTACTGACTCACTTCTGAGTTAGTTCCTTGTGGTTATGTTACATGGCTAAGAGGTTTAATTAAGTTATTTAAAAGGACACTCTGAGTTTGTTTCTAAAGTTTATCCCAGTAACCAGTCTTTAAATAACGATCAGATGCTCCAGGATCTACAACCAGAAGATTAATAGCAGGCTATAGTCATTTAACAAACTCAGTCAGATGACCTGGAGATATCACTGGGCTATACCTAATTAAGTTCTTGACTTAAGGTCTTACTTGTGATTTTACTATTACTGCTAACTATATTGTTTTCTATATTGCCTGTTTCAAGAAGTGTTGTCCCTTACATTATCAAGTATGTGATGGAGCCACTGATATAATGATGGTGTACAGTTGCATAAAAAATCCATAATTATAATGGTGTGACTCTGTATATGAAAAGAAGCAAGAGGGAATATTCTCCTGGACCAAGAGACTAGTGAGACAGGTGGGTCCAGAGATTTTGCTACTCACAGGGCCTAGTACGGTAACAGCACATTGAGTGGCCTATCAATGAAATCTTCAACAGACTTAGTAATGAGCTTTCCCAGCACTGTGGGACAAGATGGTCATGAAATGCCCCCAAACCATGGTCAAACTCATGGCCATAAAGGGGCCCTGTGACTGGAAACTGGCCCTTGCCATCTGCCTCTACAAAGATTAAATCATGGACACTACAGCTGCTGACCTTCGACATCCTCTGAAAGGAGTTCAGGGTGAAAATCAAAGATTAGACACTTGCTCTGTGCTCTGAAAAAAAAAATGGACAAAACAAGCGTTTGAACAGTTAGATATTTTCAGGTAAAAAAATTTTTGAGCCCAAATTCTTGCATTTTCTCTTACCTAGAAAAACACTATAATTGTTAATAGTAACAACTACTTTGGCTTATATGTTAATACCACAATAAGAGGCTAAAGCCTACTTGGACAAACTTAGACAACTAGCTATGACCATAGTGAAAGTGAAAGTCGCTCAGTCGTATCTGACTCTTTGCAACCCCATAGACTATACAGCCAGTGGAATTCTCTAGGCCAGAATACTGGAGTGGGTAACCTACGACTGTAAGTCTCCCTAAAACACCTGTATACGTAAGGGTTCAGACTCATTCTTCTAAAAAGAAATGGTAAGATTTATTTTGTCTGTTAAGGTTCAGGTTTCAACTACTTCTTTCAGTAGTTCAGTAGTTTCTTGTCAGTCTTTCAACTACTTCTAACTGGGTTTGTTATACCCACATTCAAAATGTATATGAACATGCCAAATGGCTCCATTCTTATAAATAGGGCAGCCCAAGTGTTGACTATATCTAAACCAGGATCAAAGTTACTACCAAATGTAACCTGATTCTTACTGTTGCTTGGACTGCTGATTACAATAATTCTTTTACTGATTTTTGGTCTCTGCCTTTTAATCTACTTGTCTAGTTTGTTCTTTCTGAAGGATACAACAGCTTCCCATACAAAGTAACGGTGATGCAGAGATTCTGGTCACTCTTCATAACTGGACTCCTCTGATGTTCCACTCTGGTCATAGATATAATCTTGGTTTACAAGCTCTCTTTGGTGAAAAACTATCTTGACTGTAATACTTGTAATCATTCTGATTTTGCTGTTTTTTCCTTACATCTGTAACTGTGTAATGAGATTTGTTTCTAACCGTCTGAAAACATTTAAATTACAAATGATTTTTCATGCTTCTACAATTTCTACTGCCTCCTCTAGCTATTACTTGGGATCCTTGGATCAGAAACCCTAAATAAAGGGGCAATGAGAATACGTTGCTTCAACAACTTAGGGTCTGTCCCCCTCACCCGCAGGAAGCAGTTACTGACAGATTTCTCCACCCCTTTCTCCTCAGCAACAATATTCTCCTAAAAGAAAAAGGGGAGAAGGAGAGAGTTAATTTAGGCAGGTTGATAAGCAGTCCAAGCCTAAGGCCTGTTTATGGAGGAGGTACACATTCTTTCTTTTTCACATTTTTTTGCCCTGGACAAGTAGGCCTTTGTAGGCAGCAGTACCTCTTGTTCAAGGACATGCCTCTTTTTGAGCTTTGGATGAATGTTATGAGAAAAGTTCTGGGTAAAAACTTCCACAGCCTTGAGCTCGGGGTTAACCTGTTCCTTCTGGCTAATCTCACGCTGATGTCATCCCAGGATGTATGTTATGGGAAAAGGTCAGGACAAAATTCTCACAGCCTTGAGGTATTTTTTATCTATTCTCAGCAGCTAGTTGAGAAGTATATAAGGCCCAGCTTAAACTAGTGAGGTGGGTATTCTCCTGCCCCCTTCTGTTGTCTATGTCAGAAGCTTTTTCTGTCACTTTCACTTAAAATCTACACAAAGCTCTGACTGACTGAAACTGTCCTTCAGAGACCATGAATACAGCAGCATCATTCACCTCTAAGCTATCAGTACTAGGCTCTTGTACATTGTTTCTAAACCTTGAACAACTCTGCAAAGTAAGTACTATCTTCACTTTACACATGGGCAAACTGGT
>SJYQ01000366.1:0-20651 GCA_006410935.1 Redunca redunca | reverse complement strand
ATGCACCATGTTAGTGGCACTCAACCCCAGCTGCACATCAGAATACCTGAGACGTCTTCAATTTTCCATTTATCTTTTCATTATGTAATCCTTTAAAAATAATACATTTATTAGTTGTTTCTTCAATAGAGAAATACAAAGAAGGAAATTACAGTTGAATTATGCCTTGCCCAGATAATGCCAAATGACTTTTCTTTTTTGACAAAAGGAGAATTTACCTAAGGTTAGGCAACTCAAACAGAATAAAATATACAAAATAAAGACTGAAAAACTGCTAGCACCACCTCAATTCCGACTCTTTTTCTCAAATATTGCTGTTCTTAATCAGAATTAACCTTCCAGGAAATAATTAACCACATACCTGCGTATATGTTTATTCTTTTGTTTTTAAAATATAAATTACTCCCTTTTAACCATCATGATTTTTATATTTAATATATCTTAGAGATATTTTTCTACAAGCATATACAGAACACTTCATAATTGTTAAACCACATGGTATTCCATTAGATAGATGATTCCATCTGATGGATCAATTCCCTACTGACAAGTGCTTTGACTGCTTCCAGTTTTAGCTGTTACAAACAATGCTGCAATTATCATCCATTGGCATGTGTGTGTGCGTGCGCACACACTCATTGTGTTTAGTCATGTCCAACTCTTAGTGGACTTAGTGACTCTATGGACTGTAGCCTGCCAGGCTCCTCTGTCCATGGGATTTTTCAGGCACGAATACTGGAGTGGGTTGACATTTCCCTCTCCAGGGGATCTTCCCAACCCATGGATTGAACCTGCATCTCTTGCATTGCAGGCGGTTTCTTTACCTCTGAGCCACAAGGGTAGTCTATCTGTCAGCATATATTTTGATAAAGTTCTGCAAGTATATCCATAAGGTAAATTTTTAGTCCAAAATTTCTGAATATATTGGTTAGGGTGCTTTTGGTTACAAGTAATGAAACACAATTCCAGGGGTAGGGTGAGCTAGAGCTACCCAGTTTCTTTAAGTCTCTCTGCTGTGCAGTCCCTACTTTATCCAAGTAGTTTTTTTCAGTGTGATTCCTGGACTAGTAGCATCAATCTCACCTGAGAATTTCTTAGAAAAGGAAATTCTTTGTCCCTACCACAGACCTGCAGAATTTGAAACCCTGAGAGTAGATAAAGATCAGCAATCTATGTTTTAACAGATTAGGTGATTCTGATGAACACTAAAGACTGAGAACCAGTGCTTTAAGCCAAGGTGCCAATGAAATGACTGACAGTGGCAATGGAGGCTTTGAATCTCTTCCTTAAGTCCAGCAGAGAAGAGAAAACTCTGACCCAACATTCCAAGTAAGTAGGACTCCCATGGTTCTCCCTCATTGACTTGCTTAGGTCACAAGTCCTCTGAACTATGATGTTTGTGGTCAGAAGAACTGAGAGTAAAATCTGTTTACCTGCAAATACATGGGCTATGAGTGGGAAGAAAACTTCTTGGGAAGGAAAAAAAATGGGGAATGATTGCTGAGAAAGCACAAGCAACGCCTATAACTTTCAAAGAATATCTGCATGTTTTATTTTGATATATTCTACCAAATTATACATCAAAAAAGTTGTAACAACGTCAAGCCCACCAGCAGCATATGAAAACATCTAGTATTTCTTCATATCCCGACTTGCTCTGTTTAAATCAAACTTTAAACATTTCCCAGTCTTATAGATAAAGATGGCATTTTATTGTTTTGATTTATATGCCTTTACTCATGGATGAAATTAAACATCTTTTCAAATCTCTATTGATGTGTGCATGTCTTTCTCTGTAGATTACTTGCTTATTCTTTAGCTCACTTTACTGTTGGGTTTTGTCTTTTTCATGTTAGTTCTTCTGAATTTGTTGTAAATTAGCCTTTTATCATGTATGATACAAATATGTTTTCCCAGCTTTGTTGCTCTTTTGAATTTGTTTATGGTATTCTCCCCCTCCCACCTCCAGAGCTTTAACTTTTATGCAGTGAAATTCATCAGTATTTTTCTTTACTGGAATCTGGATTTTGGATTTTGCTTTAAAAGGGCCTTCCCCCATCCACCTTTTCAGGTGAACATCAGTCAACTCTGTAAAGCTTTTAAAAATTAAGGGTGCTGGGCCTCCACTCCAGACCTTATAAAGCAGATTTTTTAAATGTGACCTTCTGTACTGGCTTGAATAGTGTCCTCCCAAACTGTGATTGTGACCTTATTTGGAAATATGGTCTTTGCAAATATAACCATGTTAAAATGAAATCATATCACATTAGGATGGACCTTAATCCAATGACTGGGGTCCTTACAAGACAGAAATTCAGGTACACACATGTAATGATGGAGGCAGAGTGATACACCTACAAGTCAAGGAATATCAAAGACTGCAATCACTAGAAACTAGAAAGAGACAAGGAAGGATGCTTTGCTAGGGCTTTCAGAGTGAGCATGGCCCACCATCACCACTTCTAGCCTCCAGAACTGTGAGACAATAAATTTCCGTTGTTTTAAGCCACACAGGTGGTACTTTGTTGTGGCAGCCCTAGGAAACTATATACACTCTATTCGTTCAGTTGCTCATTCACGTCTAACTCTGCAACCCCATGGACTGCAGCACGCCAGGCCTCCCTGTCTTCCACCACCTCCCAGAGCCTACCCAAACTCATATTCATTGAGTCAGTGATGCCACCCAAACATCTCGTCCTCTGTTGCCCCCTTCTCTTCCAGCTTTCAATCCTTCCCAGCATCGGGGTCTTTTCCAATGAGTCAGCTCTTTGTATCAGGTGGCCAAAGTATTGGAGCTTCAGCTTCAGCATTAGTCCTTCCAATGAATATTCAGGGTTCAGTATGAAAAGGCAAAAAGACATACACATTCTATATCTAAATTTAAAAATAAATCAAGTGTGATTCCAAAACACTACAGGTTGAGAAACACTGGACCAAATAATAGTCATAACCATCCTCGACTCACTCAGTATTTAGTAAGAGTAGAAAAACAGGATGACTGAAATATTTCTCCTTTAGGAAAGGGAGTCCTAGGTGTTGTGACAATACTTTGAAAAAACTTAAGTTATCATTATCAAGTTCACTATAATAAACTCTAAATGTGTTCTAGAAGCTAGGCATAGGACAAAATCCCTACTTTCATGGAGTTTTCAGTATAAGGAGAGACAGACCATGAACATATAAACAAAAGGTGGGTAACTTCAGTAAGAGGTGATCTATGAAGAAAATGAATTAAGGTAATGAACAAGGGCACATCTTAATGTAGAGAGGGTGGTTAATTTAGTTAAGGTGGTCAGGAAAGGCCTTTTGGAAGAAGTAATATTTGAGCTGAGCCCTGAGCGTGTCAGCCATAGGAACACCTTGGAGAAAAGAGTTCCAGACAGGAGAAATGCAAAGGTTTTGAGAAGGAAATGAGTTTAAGGTAGGTTAAAGACCTAAATGGAAAGCACTGTAACAGAATGAGAAAAAAAGATAGTATGGTTGTTGCCTTGGATAAAAAAGGTCTTGCAAAGCAATAAACAGAACAGAAAATCCACAGAAGAAAAGACTGACATAAATATATCAAACGGCTACACAAACATCTAAAACTCCTGTATGAACACAAACTATAAACATGGTACATACTATAGGAAAATATCAGCTATATACATATAATAGACAAAGGACTAATATCCAGAAATATAAATGACTCCAACAACTCAATATGGAAGAAAACATCCCTGTAAGAAAAACTATGCAAAGGTTACAAACAGTTCACAGAGAATAGGCCAATAAACATCAAGTAAAAAGATGCTCAACTGCACTAGTGAGGGAAAAGGCAAAGTTAAAAACAAACACAAGTTACCATTTTTTTCTCAGATTGGCAAACAGTTTAAAGGTTGGAGTCTTAGGAAATGTGAAGCTACACTGCTGATAGGAGTGAAAACTGACATATTGCTTTTGAAAGGCAATTTGGCAGTATGTATTAAGATTGAAAATATCCATACCCCGTGGCCCAGCAACTCACTTGTGATTGTCCACCTACAGAAACATGCCTGTGCACAAGGAGGCCCTTACTAGTATGTTCACTGCAGCTCTGTATTACTGAAAAATTAAACCATTGTAAATATCCATCAGGACAGTGGAGAAATAAATCAAGAGCCATCCAAGTCATGGAATTCCCTGAACAAGAATTCAAAAAAGAACAAGGTTGATTATTTTCCTTGTAGAAAGATCTCCAAGGTGTTGCCAAGTGAAGAAAGCAGTCGGCCAAATGATATGGACAGTATGATCCTGTTCACATGGAAATGATTGATATCTACACTAACCTCCATTTTCTGTGTTGTCATCTTGTTTCTACCCACCCCCACCTCCTACTCCCAGTGAAAAGGAGTTTGGTTAGGGCAGTAACTGTTTGAGTGGCTACAATTCCCTCAAATCATCTCACAATTACCATCCAGCAGGAGTGAGAGCCTGCTACATAATTTGTAGGGCCCAGTGCAAAATGAAAATGGAGGGTTCCTTGCTCGAAAAGTAGGGGAGAGATGGGAAGTACAGTTAAAGGCATGAAAATAAAATGTTTTTTCTTTAAAAATATTTTATTACTTATAAAACATAATGGTGATAATNATGCTATATAGACTGAATGCTTGTGTCCCTTACCCCCAAAGTCATATGTTAAAATACTAACCCCCACAATGTGATGGTATGGGGGGGGCCTTTGGTAGGTGATTAGGTCTTGAGGGTGGGGCTCTTATAAATGAGATTAGTGCCCTTATAAAATAACCTCCAAAGAGCTCTTTCACCCCTTCCCCCAAACAGCAAGAAGATTACCATCTATGAGCCAGTGTCTGGCTCTCACCAGACACTAAATCAAGCCAGCACCTTGATTTTGAACTTCCCAGCCTTCAGAACCATGAAAAATAAATCTTTGTTCATTAGCCATCCAGTCTATGGCAATTTTATTATAGCAGCCTGAATAGACTAATACAAGGTTATACAAGAAATGAAAATGG
This sequence comes from Redunca redunca, assembly GCA_006410935.1. Taxonomy (NCBI): domain Eukaryota; kingdom Metazoa; phylum Chordata; class Mammalia; order Artiodactyla; family Bovidae; genus Redunca; species Redunca redunca. The sequence goes on along the minus strand of SJYQ01000366.1, from coordinate 15,657 downwards.
CTTCATAATTTATTTATAATTTAAAACATATCTGTATGCATTCTACCAATATACCTTCAATAAGGAAAACACTTTTAAATTATCTTCCTCATTAATAATTGGTTAATCCAAAGTTTTTATCTAATGTGTCTACTTTGACGATCTTTAAATTTAACTTTCATTTCCTAGCCTGTGGATATTTGCTTTGCAATTTTGCACTAGTTTTCAAAATGAGATATTCTACAGTGCTCAAAAAATTCTAACAATCACACCTCAAAGTAATTTACTTTGAAGGCAAACCATTCAATATCACAGTAATCCAAGTCTATGCCCCAACCACTAATGCCGAAGAAGCTGAATGGTTCTATGAAGATCTACAAGACATTCTAGAATGAAAAAAAAATGTCCGTTTAATCATAGGGGACTGGAATGTAAATGTAGGAAATCAAGAGATATTCAGAGTAACAGGCAAGTTTGGCAATGGAGTACAAAATGAATCAGGGCAAAGGCTAACAGAGTTTTGCCAAGAGAACACACTGGTCATAGCAAACACCCACTTGCAACAACACAAGAGATGATTCTACAAGTGGACATCACCAGACGGTCAATACCGAAATCAGATAGATTATATTTTTTGTAGCCAAAGATGGAGAAGCTCTATACAGTCAGCAAAAACAAGACCTGGAGCCGACTGTGGCTCAGATTATGAACTCCTTATTGCAAAATCCAGACTTAAATTGAAGAAAGTAGGGAAAACCACTAGACCATTCAGGTATGACCTAAATCAAGTCCCTTATGATTATACAGTGGAAGTGACAAATAGATTCAAGGGATTAGATCTGACAGAAAGAGTGCCTGAAGAACTATGGATGGAGTTCTGACATGTACAGGAGGCAGTGATCAAAACCCAATAAGAAGAAATGCAAAAAGGCAAAATAGTTGTCTGAGGAGGCCTTACAAATAAGTGAGAAAAAAAGAGAAGCAAAAAGCAAAGGAGAAAAGGAAAAATATATCCATCTAAATGCAGAGTTCCAAAGCCGAGCAAGGAGAGATAAGGCCTTCCTAAGTGATCAATGCAAAGAAATAGAGGAAAACAATAGAATGGGAAAGACTAGCAATCTCTTCAAGAAAATTAGAGATACCAAGGGAACATTTCATGCAAAGATGGGCACAATAAAGGACAGAAATGATATAAACCTAACAGAAGCAGAAGATATTAAAAGAAGTGGCAAGAATATACAGAAGAACTATATAAAAAAGATCCTAATGACCCAGATGATAATGATGGTATGAAAACTCACCTAGAGCCAGACATCCTGGAATGTGAAGTCAAGCGGGCCTTAGGAAGCATCACTATGAACAAAGCTAGTGGAGGTGATGGAATTCCAGCTGAGTTATTTCAAATCCTAAATGATGATGCTGTGAAAGTGCTGCACTCAATATGCCAGCAAACTTGGAAAATGCAGCAGTGGCCACAGGACTGTAAAAGGTCAGTTTTCATTCCAATCCCAAAGAAAGGCAATGCCAAAGAATGTTCAAAGTACTGCACAATTGCATTCATCTCACATGCCAGCAAAGTAATGCTCAAAATTCTCCAAGCAAGGCTTCAATATGAACTGAGACCTTCCAGATGTTCAAGTTGGATTTAGAAAAGGCAGAGGAACCAGAGAGCAAATTGCCAACATTGGTTGGGTCATAGAGAAAGCAAGAGAATTCCAGAAAAACATCTACTTCTGCTTTATTCACTACACCAAAGCCTTTGACTGTGTGGATCACAACAAATTGTGGAACATTCATCCTTAAAGAGATGGGAATGCCAGACCACCTTACCTGCTCCTGAGAAATCTGTATGAAGGTCAAGAAGCAACAGTTAGAACCAGACATGGAACAAAGGACTGGTTCCAAATTGGGAAAGGTGTACATCAAGGCTGTATATTGTCACCCTGCTTATTTAACTTAAATGCAGAGAACATCATGTGAAATGCCAGGCTGGATGAAGCACAAGCTGGAATCAAGATTGCCAGGAGAAATATCAATAACCTCAGATATGCAGATGACACCACCTTTATGGCAGAAAGCAAAGTGGAACTAAAGAGCCTCTTGATGAAAGAGGAGAGTAAAAAAGCTGGCTTAAAACTTCAACATTCAAAAAATTAAGATCATGGCATCCAGTCCCATCACTTCATGGCAAATAGATGGGGAAACAATGGAAACAGTGACAGATTTTATTTTCTTGGGCTCCAGAATCACTGCAGATGGTGACTGCAGCCATGAAATTAAAAGACGCTTGCTCCTTGCGAGAAAAGCTATGATAAACAATCTAGACAGCATATTTAAAAGCAGAGACATTATTTTGCTGACAAAGGTCTATCTAGTCAAAGTTATGGATTTTCTAGTAGTCATGTATGGATGTGAAAATCGGACCATAAAGAAAGCTGAGTGCTGAATAATTGATGCTTTTGAAGTGTGGTGTTGGAGAAGCCTCTTAAAGAGTCCCTTGGACTGCAAGGAGATCAAACCGGTCAATCCTAAGGGAAATCAGTCCTGATTCATTGGAAGGACTGATGCTGAAGCTGAAGCTGCAATACTTAGGCCTCCTGATGTGAAGAACTGAATCCTTAGAAAAGATCCTGATGCTGGGAAAGATTGAAGGCAGGAGAAGTGGATGACAGAGGATGAGATGGTTGGATGGCATCACCAACTTGATGGACATGAGTTTGAGCAAGCTCTAGGAGTTAGTGATGGACAGGGAACCCTGGCTTGCTACAGTCCATGGGGTCGCAAAGAGTTGGACATGACTGAGCAAGCGAAATGAACTGAACTGAACTGAAAGTTGTTGTTCTGCAATGTTCATGAGTACCTTTTTATTTTGTAATAATTTACTGACAAAGTTTACTGCCTGAATGCTAGCAGTTCCTGACCCAGTTCTCAGGCCAGAGTTAATATTTGTGTATAGTGGCGGGGACAGGTTCTGTGACAGAAGGGCAAGATTGCCTCTCACCACAGGTCCCATCACTACCCCCATGCAGAGCCATCCTTTCTCTCAGGGCTACAGCTACTGCTACCTCTGCTGCTGCTGCTGCTGCTACTGCAGCCACCATTGTCATTGGCTCAACGTCCCCCACTCCAGGCCCCCTAGTGTCCCAGACTGCCCCTGATTTGCTTATACATACAGGCTGTGCTCACTGCCACTCAGTATATCTCTTCTGGGGTGGGAGGTGGGAGGGGATTCATATTTGGGAACGCATGTACACTTGTGGTGAATTCATGTCAATGTATGGCAAAACCAATACAGTATTGTAAAGTAAACTAAAGTTAAAATAAAAATTAAAAAAAAAAAAGACACAGGTTCAAACATAAAATTAAGAATGTCAAGACAGTGCCAGGAGAGCATTAAATCAAGCCTGAAGTCTTTTTTGGGAGTATAGCTCTGTACATCTGGCACACTCCAAGATAGCCATGGAGGAGTGGGCTGGTGTTCTTAGTTACCTAGTTTGGCACCTGGGGGACTATCTTGTCAGTTTTCATTCTAAGTGAGTATAAACCCTATTTTGCTTCTGTGATTCAAATTGTGCAAAAAACTGTTGATCACCTTCTCCTGTTACATGGATCTTAGAGTCACCAGTTGCTGTTAGATTCACAAATGGAGTGGTGAAAAGCCTGGAGTCTGGTCCTGTACCTCCAGGAACCCCAGCTTGCATACATACTAGCCATATGGCCTCGAGCAGGTGGTTTTAAGTGTCTACACTCAGCTTCCTCATCCATAAAATGGGGATAGTACTAGTACTATCATTGGGTTAGTACTCAATGTACTAGTATCACTAGTACCTCATTGAGTTGCTCTAAGGATTGAGTTAATGCATATAAAGAGGTTAGAACAGGTGCTTAGCACACAATAACTTCTCAGATAATGTTATTTATCGTTATTTTGTCTTCTGTTTTTACTGTCTTTGTACTTTCCAGTCTATTTTGGAGCAAGTCTGTTCTTATGTAATGCTTTCCCATTTTCCCCTTGTTTTTCTTCATGAATTTTATAGTTCACTTTGGCCCTCATAATTTTTTTTATCTCAACAGTTATATGTATGTACATTTAGACAGATGAATCAGAAAAGAGCTCACTGAGGTTCCTTCTAGGAAACCAAGCAGGGATTGAATGGTGGTCAGTGTGAACCTTCAGCCTGTTTGGATGTTAATTTACAATGGGAATGCATTTCCTATTGTTTATGTAATTAAAAGTAAATGTTTACAGCTGTTAAGTAGAGGTGGGGTAGAGGAGGAAAGTTTTCAGGCCAGCCTTGTGCTATGGCGGCCAGTTCAGATCAGGCACAACTGGAGGACACATTTTCAGGGTGTCAGCGGGCTGCCTCCCAACCAGGGCAGTGTGAGTTAATTTGGCAGCAAATCTAACTGGCTCAATCAGCCCCCTTAGAGCTTTGCTTTCCCCATTATCTTTTATCCCACCAACCTCACCACTCAAGATCACTGGGGATAATTTTAGGGATGGGTACCACTGTACCTAGGTCAAACACCACCTCCTGTGAAGCCTTTCTTGACACACCCACTGAATATATTTGAATTAATTGTGGTTCCCTTTCTGTTTATACATGTTATTCATACCTCTAGTTAGCACTTGAGCGGGTTTGACTTTTTAAGCCTTGTTATTGTTCATTGAATCTTGCCTTCCTAATTGTACAGGGTCTCTAATTCATGTCTGGAGACCCCACCCCCAAACCCCACCAGTCCATCATAAATGTTCAGGAGGTGTTATTGAGAGCGAGCCCTGAAATGGCCCCCACAACCAAATTAGGGGCTTTACACTTTTTATTCCTTCTATCCTGTCCCTGGCCAGTTCTTCCTGTTATTCAGGTCTTCTGCTCACATGTCAGCTTCTCCAAGAGGCCTTCCTTGACTATTTAAAAGACTAGTGTCTATTTAAATCTTTGTCTCATAACTTGTTTTATTGTCCTCATTGCACTCACTGCAGTTTTAAATTCTCTTACTTAATTGTCTCGCTTTCTAGAATGTGAACCACAGGAGGGCAGGGACCTTGTCTGAATCCCCAGTGTCTAGAACAGTACCTTGTATATTAGTTGTTGTTCAGTTGTTCAGTCATGTCTGATTCTTTGCAACCCCATGGACTGCAGCATGCCAGTCTTCCCTCTCCTTCACCATCTCCCAGGGCTTGCTCAAATTCATGTCCATTGAGTTGGTGATGCCATCCAACCATCTCATCCTCTGTTGTTCCCTTCTCCTCCTGCCTTCAATCTTTCCCAGCATCAGGGTTGTTTCTAAGGAGTCAGCTCTTCACATCAGGTGGCCAAAGTACTGAAACTTCAGCTTCAGCATCAGTCCTGCCTGCCAATGAACATTCAGGGTTGATTTCCTTTAGGATTGACTGGTTTGATCATTTACAGTAGGTGTTCAGTAAATATATGAATGAATTGTACATGATTATTGATTGATCTCCATGAAGAATGTTAATATCACGAGGGCCAGGACCTTATCTGGGTTACTACTACATCCTCACACCTAGTACAGTACCTAGTGCATAGTAGATGCTCAAGAATTGTTGGGTGAGTGAATTAATGTTCAACACACTCTTTAACTCAGCATATTCAGAACTGAACTTAGTCTCTTCTGCATGAAACCTGCTTTTCCTTCTATGTACCCTGGCTCAGTCAATGGCATCATCATCCAGAAATGACACCCAATCCATAGATGAACTCACACTCCTTTCACTCATTCATCTACTATTTTCAATTAGTCTTCTAGCCCTGCCTATTCAACCTCCAAAATACCCCACTTATCTGATCATCTTCTACCCCCTGCTGCAACTATTCTGATTCAGGCCTCATCTTTTTTTCATGGCTATTGCAACTGCCTCCTCTCTGCCTTCCCCCTTTTCTGCCATTTATTATGGAATCCTTCATAAATTTGTATGTCATACTCATACAGGGACCATGCTTAATCTTCTCAGTGTCTTTTCAATCTTAATATATGTGCTGCTTAAGCAAACATCCTTCTGCCTTCGTGTGAAGTTAAGAAAGCTTAGCTGCAGGGTTTGTCACCTGCCATATGGTTATGTGGTTATATGTTTTATAAAGTTTACAAAGTGTAATTAAACCACAATTGGTTAAAATTGCTGTGCCTTTTTACTGAGAGTTTTCCTGGTCACATTTTCCTTGTAGGTGGTGTTGGAGCTGCCTCAGACATTTTTCAGATTCAGCTAAGTAGAAATTGATTTGTGGGATAAATTTAGTTTGGGTTTAGTGGGGACATCTATCTGTTTGTGCCATTTCCATTTATAGTTATTACCCAAGTATAAGAATGACTTCTAGAAAAACTTTACCTTTTAATGTAATTTTGCATTTGCAAGTCTATATTCTTTTCCTAATGAAATGAACCTCACAAACTGTATAAGCTTCAGGTCCCACTAAACCTGGACTGTCCTCTGCCTAAGCCAAAAATGTGACCCTGTTGCTTCTGCTCAAAAACTATAGTGATTTCTTATTGCTTACAGGATAAAATCTAATAGTCAACTGTTTTGTAAATATTTTCCCACGTGTATCCATGCATTTGTACACAGTGTTTGCTTGTGTGTGTGTGTGTGTGTCTGTGCATGTGCATGTACTCAGTGATGTTTGACTCTTTGCAACCCCCATGGACTGTAGCCCACCAGGCTCTGTCCATGGGATTTTCCAAGCAAGAATACTGGAGTGGGTTGCCATTCCTTTCTCCAGGGGATCTTTCCCACCCAGGGATCCAACCTACATCTCCTGTATCTCCTGCATTAGCAGGCAAGATTCTTTATCACTGAGCTACCTGGGAATCCCATTTTCACATCATAATCCTCTTACATACAATGTTCTTGTTAATTTAATGAACTTTAATATACTCTCCAAGTCTCTCTGAAATCTTGCTTGACATCATCAAGCAGCTTCTGAGGCACTTTCTTAGCCTCGTTCTACATTTTGCAAGAGGTTATCTGTGTACTTATTGGATGCTGTATTCCAATCGTTTTCTTGCAGCCTTGTCTCCTGCAGTGGCTGGCAATTCCCACTGCAGTGTCCCTCTTTTTCATCATTCTATCCCCAGAGCCTAACCCCCTCATCACTTAGGAAATCGGTGTGCACACACGCGTTTTCTTTTCTAAAGCAGTGGGACCTGTTAAGAAAATGAAATAGTAAGAGGATTCCTAGAGAATTTTCTAGACTGTCTGAGAAAACCAGCGCCACCCTGAAGCATGTGTGTGGAGTTCCAACCCCTCAACCTCTTCTACTCCATCCTCAGGCTGTAGTTAAGAAAATAATGGGACAGGTGCATGGAAACCCTTCAACTGTATCTGAACTGAACTGGGGAGGGGGGGTGTGGGTGTGTAAGTGAAAGTTGCTCCTTCCGGTCTATTTGCGACCCCATGGACTCATGGAATTCTCCAGGCCAGAATACTGGAGTGCATAGTGTTTCCCTTGTCCAGGGGATCTTCCCAACCCAGGGATTGAACCCAAGTCTCCCAAACTGCAGGCGGATTCTTTACCAGCTGAGCCACTAGGGAAGCCCAGACGGGGTTGGGGAGTACCAAAGAAGTGAGATTTCAGAGGGAGCTGGGGAGTTGACAGAGGCTTTATGGAAGAACTGAGGGCAGGACCCCAGGGGCAGTAGAAGGTGCAAGGTTCAGCTTTTTGGCTCTGAAACTCAAGCAACTTGGCCTCTCTAAGCCCGTGTCCTCACTTGGGGATGACAGCTTCTCTTGCATGGTGAAGATTAAAGACCCGGAGACCCCGTGAAACAGGCCGACCTGCTGAAGGTGCTCAGTGAACAGGAACCTCTGTGAGTACTCACCCTCCCCCATCTCCCCCACGCTGCCACCTATTAAGTTTGCGGCGCACAGTCGCAGAGTTCACCTCCTCTCTTAAGAAAAAGCTGGGGAGGAGTGGAAGAGAGAGTATGTGTGTGTGTCAGTGTCTGTTGGTGGTGGGTGCTTAACTCCCTGCTAGCCCGGAGGAGGGGGAAAGCAGGGAAGGCTCTGGCCCCACTCAAAATGGAGCCAAGTGCCCGCCTCGCCTAAGATGGCGGCCTCTCCGCCTCTTGGTTCCGAGTCCTCGGCGTCGACTGGGTACCTGGGGAGTCCAGCGGGTCCAAAGGTGGCCGAGCCCCGCCCTGCTTCTCAAGGTGACGCTCCGCCCCTCATGGCGTCACGCGGGAGCCGAGGCCCGCCTCTGCCGCGGTTACCTCGGGAGTCCGGACCTCATAAGATGGCGGTTGGGTCGCCTCCCCACGGCGGTGCCGCCACTCTCAACATGGTAGCTGTTTACCCCGTATTTCTCCTGCCCTCTCCACCCCAACTTCCTCGTTGTTTTGAATAAACTTTATTGACTACTCCGAATTGCCTACCACCGCCACTGAGCATCTCCCAGCGACTTTCCGGACTGCTTTTCTCCAACCCGGCCGCCGGTTCGTCTCTTTCTTCGTTGGTTTGCCCGCGGCGATCTCCTGCCAGCCCAGCGACGCCGCCGCTAGCCCGTTCATTGGGCGGCCGCCGGACTAGGCCCGAGCCGAGGGCTCCAGTAGGCCCTAACGGCCGGGCCCGAGGCAGAGCTGTGGAGAAAGCTGCCCTGAAGCACCGCCGGGCGGCCAGCGAGACCCAGCGGGTGGTTCGAGGGTAAGGCGAGCGAGGTTCGCCGCGTTGCCGTGACGATCCCACAATTCGGCGCGCGCAGCCTGTGGGGCCGGAACTGCCGGCCGAGCCTCCTGCTGAGAGAGGCGCTGAGCCGCTCCGGAGCGAGCCTGGCCGCTGGCAGTTCGGTAGGACTGGGCTGCGCGGGCTTGAGGACTCTGCAGCTTTACGGATGAGGAGGTCCCTGTAGGGTTCGGGACCGAAGACGTTCTTGTCAGGTTTGGGGCATGAGGAGGTTCCTGTCAGTTTGGGAGGCGTGAGGAGATTTCTCCTAAGTTTCTGGAGCTGGAAGGATATTCCTGTCACTTTGGGATCTGTGATGAGATACCTGTCATTTTTAAGGGGGTAGAGGAGTCCTGGTCAGTTTGAGGGGGCTGTGAGGAGATGTCTGCCAATTTCAGAGCTGTGGGAGGAAAATCCTCACTTGGTTGCAGAGTGTGAGGAAATTCTAGTCAGTTTTAGGGGTTTTGAAGTGAACTATTTGAGTTTCTGGGGTGCAACAGAAGCCTGTCAGCTTTGAAGAAGTGGGTGAGCTGATCAGTTTTGGGGTTGAGATTTATTTCAGTTGTTGGGGTGATGAGACTCCCGTCTGGTCGTGGATGGAATAATTTTGAAAGTGAAGGAGCAGATAATTTAAACTCTCAGAACACGACCCCAGAACTGTGATTTTAGTTGGGCGCCTAGTCTTGTCTCCCTCTTTCCTGAAGGCATCGAGGTAATTTTCGAGTAATCTGAGGACTTCCAGGGATCCCTGTTCTCTCTCTTGTTGCCTCTATTTTTGGAGTGAGAGAAGGGGCTTTTTCTAAGATACCCCCAGCCTCATCCTCTAGGCTGTCGTTTGCGTCATAATAAAGAGAGCCCTGGGAAGCAGCGTTGCTAACAAGGAGAGGGTGCAGTGAGAGATTAAAGGAGCTTCCTGAAAAGGCGTCAGATCTTTCCCTGAAATCCGGAAAGAAGTTATCACTGACGCAGGGGGCTGAAGGAGGTAAGGAGGGGAAATAAAGCTTCGAGAGCAGAGCGCTGTTCTTTATTTGTTAAAGCGGCCCGTGGACTTTCTCCAGTTGCCCCCTACAGCCCCAACCAGCTGTGTTGTATCCCGGCGGCAGCGGTAACTGTCCATTTGAGAGCTGAGGGTTGGTACCCTGGGGGACCTGATTCACTCTGTAAAAGTGTCCTTTGTGCCCAGCCTTGGTCCAGAGGGGACGCGTGCTGCCGCCTCCTGCTCCTTTTGAAGCTAAGAACCTGGCCCACTGCAGAACACTCCAAGGCCTGGTGAAGATGGCTTCAGTACCAGTGTATTGCCTCTGTCGGCTGCCTTACGATGTGACCCGCTTCATGATCGAGTGTGACATGTGCCAGGACTGGTTTCATGGCAGGTAAGGAGGGCAGGGCATCCTGGACAGGGTGCAGTGGCCAGGTGCTCACTGGCTTGCTCCTTTCTCAACTCTGGTTCAGCTTCCTCCTCAGAAACTTAATTTCCCCTCTCTCTGGGACAGTTAGGTCCAACCCACCCCCAGACAGGTTCTTACATACTTAACATTGACATTTGGTTTCTCCTCTTTTTTCTTTTCCTATATATATTTCTATTTTGATCCCTTCTTCTATTTTGTATTTTTTTTTCTTAGAAAAATACTTTCTTTTCAGTTACAAAGAATGCATCATCTTTATATTCTGGTAATTTTGTTTTTCCTCAGAGGCTGGCTTTGGGGGAGACTGTACTGCATTTTTGAGATATTTGAGTCCAACAAACATGGATTTGAGTTGTGGTTTTGCATCTTACTATCAGAGTGACCTTGGACAAGTTGCTTTGCTGCTCTGAGTCTCTTTGTTTTCAGGCAGACAGAGTGTTTTCTTTATCTATTAGAAAAAAAAATATCTAATAGAGCCTTCCTCTTTATTTAAAGCATTTTTGCATGCACCTAGTAAATCGAGGCAGAAATGCAATAGTATTTTATTTCTACAGTATTACCTGCAGAACCATCCAGGTAAATTGAATTAAGCAGAGGAGATATTGGGTAAAACAGTAGGAGTAAAACCACTAATGAATTCCCTCCAGGTAACCATGTGTGCACATAAGCACCTGTCACCCAGGATTCCAGAAAGGTTAGTGTGTGGAATAAACCTGTAATATTATCCCATTATTGGGACTTATGTCAGCTCTGGAAAGAAAACCATGAGAGGATTTGTACATTGGAGTACAACAAAACAGTGTATGGCGCCCTCCTGCTGTTGCTTGTTGTTAGGTTCTAGAATTTTCAGTTGTTATCAGTCCTTTTCAAAGGGAGGCTTCACAGAGGCTCTAGTGACCTGCCAGTGCAGGAGACACGAGACGCGGGTTCAATCCCTGGGTAAGGAAGATACCCCGGAGGAGGAAATGGTAACCCATTCCAGTATTCTTGCCTGGAAAATCCTATGGACAGAGGAGCCTGGCAGGCTACAGTCCATGGGGTCAAAAAGAGTCGGACATGACTTAGTGACTGACCACATGTGCACTTCCCGGAGGAGATGTTCCTGTTACCACACCCAAGACCAAACTGAAGGTTTTGGTACTGGTAAAATTCTACTCTTAGCAGGGACTGTCCCATGCAGCACATCCAAATTCATATTCAGCTGATCTTTGTTGAGTATTTACTGTGTGCCAGGTGCAGAGTTCTATTTACTGCCTCATATTATTTCATTTAAGAGGGGACAGACCTAGATGATGGGGCCTTTTTCTTTCCCCTGGAAATAAACGGGCATTAAAATGTCTTCAGGATTCTTGGTATCTTTGCTAGTGCTGATCAAGTCACTCCTCTGCTTAAAATTCTTTCAGTGATCCTCCTACAGAATAAAAATCAGTCTCTTTTGTGTGACAGACAAAACCTTTTGTGATATACTTGTTCGGTCTCATTTACCATCACTCCTCCTCCCTTGTTCTTTATATCCCAGAAAGAGTTCTGGGGAAATTTTATACTTCCTTATGCCTCTTTGTCTTTGCACATACACTAATGTCCTTCCATTTACAACTCATAGCATACCTCTTTTGTAGAAGGCCTCTTTTTGGGTTCCCATGGCACTTTATGTATATTCTTATTGAAAGTAATTATTTTATCATATCATAGTTATAAATATATTTTTGTCACTCATTAGCAAGAGCTACCTGAGGGCAGAGATGCAATCTTTTCATATTTGGTATCCTCAGAACCTAGTTCAATGCTAAACATGTAATAGATGCTGAGTACATTTTTCAATGAACAAATGAATGAATCTTCTTGATTCATTGCCTGTGGCCCTTGCTTTGGATTGTGTAGGTTTAAACCTGAAAAGTGAACTTTCTGCACACAGTACAGAGACCCTGACTCTGCAGTTTGGGAGCAGGAAATAGGAATGAATGCTTCCTGAGTGCTTACTGTGTGCCAGGCCCCATGACAGACTTGGCATACATTTATCTCATCTAATGCAAATCCAAGCCTGAAAGTTAGATATTTCATTTTCAAATAATATTAAAAAAATTTCCCTGACTATGTAAGTGAGACATGCTTATGTAGAAAATACAGAAAAAGAATAAAGAAGGAAATAAAAATCCGTGGGCCTTTTATCCAGCACAATCTACTGTTTAATTTTTTGTTGCATTAACTCCCATCATTTGACTTAGAATATAAACATATATTTTATTGGGTTGGCCAAAAGGTTCATTTGGGTTTTTCCATAACATCTTACAGAAAAACCTGAACCAATTTTTTTGGTCAACCCAATACAATATGGGATTGTATTATAAACACAATTTTATAACATGATTTTTACTCTTACTTAACATTATAAAGTTATGGTCATTAAATATTGATCTAAAGATGATTTCTGATATCCCATTATATATCTATGTCACCAGTTAGTCATTTCCTTTGAGGTTGGATATTTAGGTTGTTTCTACTTTTTATATTATAAATAATACTGTGATGTGAGGGAAACTTTAGGGTTTCTGAAACTGTTTGGCATTATTTGGGTGCTCGTTGAAACAAAAAGGAAAACATTGTGGTAAGCATCTTTGCACAGTAGAGACCTGACATTTATAAGGAATACCACTGAGGCCTTTAACAATTCCAAATTTACAATATGAAAATGTGTTCATGGGCCAGGCCCCTTCTTAATCACATTTCTGTGGTGAGTCCTGTGTTTCTGTGCACACCCTGACATAAGTTGACTGCCTTAATTTTTTTCCCATGAAAGAGACCAAAATTTTATCTCTTACTGTGCTTTTCTATGGACTGCCAGAGAATAAGGAAGCCAGCTGAGAATCAGGTCCTTGGTGGGTGGCTGTTCTTGGTTACTAAGTGCATTGCACACATGCACACACATACATATACACACATCCTCGGCTCATAGTACTTTAGCATAATTGAAAATTACTAAATATTGTGCATTTTTCATGGTTGCCCACAATAGTTAAGCCCACCAGTGCCTGTAGATGATATAAATCTGTTCATATCTTTGATGACTTCCAAAGGCCATATTTCTTAAAGTCCAGTTAGGGATTAGTAATGCCATGTTAGTTCCTGGAAAGGTTATAACAAGGAAGATGACTATTCCATTTTGCTGGTGAGAATCTGAAACTCATGGAAGTTAAGTTACTCTTTGAGTCTGGATTTGAACTTAGAATTATCTGGCTTGAGACCAGGTTCTCAAAAGTGGAAAAAACAATGGTATAGCTCCATTCCTCTATTGTAAGAGGCTGGATTTTGAAGAGCACTTTGATTTGTAGAGCAGTGGTTCTCAAACTTTAGGGTGTATCAGAATCACTTGGAAGACCTCTTAAAAATGAGATAGGTAGGCCCCACCCGCAGGATTTCTGATTCAGTATGTGAGTGGGAGCTACTCTCAGAACCACTGATTTAGAGCATTGCTGCTGCTGCTGCTGCTGCTAAGTCGCTTCAGTCATGTCTGACTCTGTGTGACCTCATAGACAGCAGCCCACCCTCTGTCTCAATTCCTTCCTATTCTTTGGAGTGTGACAGCTTCTGATATTGTGGGATGGGTGGGCTAACATATCATAACTGTACACTGTTGTTCTCAAAATGTGGTTCATTAACTGGAAATTTGTTAAAAATGTGAATTCTTGGGTTGGAACCCAGCAGTCTATTTTAACAAACAGGTAGATTCTGATGTATCCTAACTTTTGAGAAACCTTGCTATACACTAGTGGGGGAAGTTAGTTGGCAAGCATATATCTGGGGCTTTGACAAAACCTCACTCCTTTACAGTTTTCCTATCTATAAAGAAAGTATTGGTTGCCACATCCCCAAGGTGGTGGCTGTGGTGTGGACTCTTAAACTCTAGGGAAATTGGCACTGGCTTCAGATCTGGGTTCAAATTCTGACTCTGTTACTTTTTAGCAAACGATTTCATCTCTGTGAAGCCTCAGTTTCCCCAAGAGAGCTTGTAATGATTTAAATAAAATGGTAATGACCCTTGTTTATTGAGTACTAGCTAGTCTGCCAGTCATTATGATAAACACTTTACGTATGAAACCACCTGATGTGAAGAGCTGACTCATTGAAAAGACCCTGATGCTGGGAAAGATTGAGGTTAAGAGGAGAAAGGGACGATAGATGATGAGATGGATGGATGGCATCACCAATTCAATGGACATGGGTTTGGGTGGACTCCAGGAGTTGGTGATGGACAGGGAGGCCTGGCATGCTGCAGTTCATGGGGATGCAAAGAGTTGGACACGACTGAGCAACTGAACTGAACTATCTTTAACCTTTTTTTTGAGTTTTAAAATTACCAATTTAATTTAATAGTTATAAGACTATTTAAATTATCTATTTTATATTGGATATGTTGTGGTAGTTTGTGCTTTCCAAGGAATTGATTCATTTCTTCTACGTTGTCAAATTTAGTGTGTACAGTTGTTCATAATATTCCCTTATTATCCTTTTGATGTCTGCAGGCTGGCTCTGTGGTGACATCTCATTTCATTTCTGATATTGAAAATTTTTATCTTCTTTTTTTCTTTTCAGACTTGCTATAGTTTTGTCAGTTTTATTGATCTTTTCAGAGAGCAAGCTTTTTATTTCATTGAATTTCCCTTTTATCTTTCTGTTTTCAGCTTCACTGATTTCTATACTTTATTATTTCCTTCCTTCTGCTTGCTTTGGGTTCATTTTGCTCCTCTTAATATCTTGAGGTAGGAGCTTAGGTTATTGATTTGAGACTTTTCCTGTGTTCTAATATAAGTATTTAGTGCTATCAGTTTTCCTCTTAGTACTGATTTAGCTATGTCCCTCAAATTTTGATGTTTTCCTTTTCATGTAGTTCACTCTGATTTTTAATTAGCTTAGGGACTTCATGTTTGACCTGTGAATTGTATAGAAGTATGTTGTTTACTTTCCAGGTGTTTGCAGATTTTCCTGTTATTCTGTTACTGATTTCTGGTTTGTTTCCATAGAATATACTCTGTACAATTTTAGTTCCTTTAAATTTACTGGGTTTTGTTTTATGGCTCAGGATATGGTCTGTCTTGGTAGATGTTTTCATGGTCACTTGAAAAGAATGTATGTCCTGCTGATGTTTGGAGGAGTTTTCTGTAAATGTTGATTTATCCCTGTTGGTTGATGGTGTTGCTGAATTCTTCTCTGTCTTTGGTGATTTTCTGTGTAATTGTTCAGTCAGTTGCTGAGAAAGAGGTGAAGCATCCAGGTATAATTGTCAATTTTTCTATTCTTCCTTTCAGTTTTATCATTTGCCTCATATCTTGCAGCTTTGTTGTTTGATGCAGATGCATTTAGGAGTGCTGTGTCTTGGTGGATTGACCCTTTAATTATTATGTAACGTCCTCTGTCACTGGCAATTTTCTCTTCATGGAAGTCCATTTTATAGGATATTAATATAGACATTAAAATAGCCACTCCTTCCTTTTGATTAATGGTTGCCTTGTGTCTTTTTATATCCCTTTACTTTCAACTGACACCATTATATATAAAGTGAGTTTCTTGTAGACAGCATATAAGTTTGGAATTATTTTT
>SJYQ01000364.1:284569-295286 GCA_006410935.1 Redunca redunca | reverse complement strand
AAAGTTTTTTTTTTAAGTTTATAGTAATAATTTCCAATGAATAATTTTCATTGTATTTTAAGTAGCATTCTCCTCCTCTCTTCAATTAAGGTCAGGGATCAATAGCCAATCTCTCTATGATACTACAATTCAAAAGAGAAATAGTGCAGTGTGGCCAATAGAATAAAATTGTTTTCATTATAAAACATTCAAATATCATCAGCAACAGAAAAATATGTCAATTTTCCATATGGCATATATGACTGGTAATCAATTTTTAAATAATATTTCTATCTAAAATGAAATGTTTCAGCTGATAGTTGCCTCTAGTTTCTAGCACTGACCATCTTTCAGAGCTAAATTACAGATACAGTGTATATGAATATAGAAAACAAAGAATAAAATTACTATTAATGTATGATTCACTGGGAAGACTATAGTGAGATAAAATGGGAAGAGGGTGTATGTGAGGTGAATATGGATCCATGCTTTTCTTTTTGCAAAGACATACACAGAGCTTACTTTAATACTTTTTAAACATAAATGTGATGTGATAACATTATGATCAATATTCACAGCTAAGACTTGTGGAACACTCAAGTTTCTTAAGGAGTGACATAATAATAGTTCTATCTACTAATGGTAAGAACATCAGGGGATTCCAAGGAATGAATAATATTCCAAGAAACCTCAGAAGTGGGACCTGGAGCTGGTACAGACTACGCTCATCTATGGACAAGAAGATATTAGGATAAGACAGACTTAAAATCTGGTGCATGTGATTTTGTTTGTTTGTTTGTTTCAGTGTCTAAGTAGGTGATGAAATGGCAATTGTAAGGTGAGTTCAAATATTTTGTCTGGTATCATATTTACATATTGTGAGAATAATCAGTTATAAAACAAGCAAATGATTTTGAGGTAAAGACATAGGTTTAAAGGTTGATTAACCATAGGGTACTATGAATAGTTTGATCACTTAATTATATGATATGTGGCTTACATTATACTTGAGAATACTTCCCACTTTGCGACACATAATTAAAGAAGTTTATTCTCCAGTGAGCTCAGAAAAGCAGGAGCTCCCAATGCTACCTGACTTGGGAAAGCAGTAACAAAAGGAGGTAGAGACACTGCTGCTGCTGCTAAGTAGCTTCAGCCGTGTCCGACTCTGTGCAACCCCAAAGATGGCAGCCCACCAGGCTCCCCCGCCCCCAGGATTCTCCAGGCAAGAACACTGGAGTGGGTTGCCATTTCCTTCTCCAATGCATGAAAGTGAAAAGTGAAAGTGAAGTCGCTCAGTCGTGTCCGACTCTTAGCGACTCTGTGGACTGCAGCCCACCAGGCTCCTCCATCCATGGGATTTTCCAGGCAAGAGTGGTGGGGTACCATTGCCTTCTCCTGTGGAGACACTAGATATAGGTTTATAATTTACCTCAGTTCTGCAATACAGAGGGAACCACAGGTTCCTTGTGGGAACAGGGGCCTGGAATTTTATTAAATCATGGCTTACTGTTTGTCCCAAGTTATAATGTTAGTATAATAACAGTGATAGTGGAAGATGATTCTGTGAAGTTCAATGTCAAGCTAAAAGGAAGATTAAAATATATATTTCAAGGCTTAATACAAATGGCAGAGGAAGAGTTGTGTAGAAAGAAACAACTAAGTAAATAAAACCCAATACGGTTAAGTGCTATAAAGTAGCAGTTAATATGCTCTGGATATTAAGGAAAGCTAAAGTTGGGAGGTGCTGTTTGTAGGTAACAAGTGACAGCAAGAACAGACAGAAATGGCAGAAATAGCAGCCCAGAGATGTAACAGTGAATAAATAATACATTCTAGAATCAACTGACACTTTACTGTGGCTACAGATTAAGTTGTGTGCAGGGGAAAAGAAAAGATAAACTAAGATGTAAACAAAGTGGAATCTATGCATGTGAGATTTTCAAGTCCATATTAAGAAATTTAGACTCCATATTTACAGGTAAATGATGGATATTTATAAGCAAAGAAGTAAAACAGAGTCATATATTATAACATATTACAGTCATATATTACAATCTGTGCCTGCATGGGTCAGAGATCATGTGGGGAGTGATTTAGCAGCAAAATGGGGAGTGGGAAGTTAGAAGACTGAGAAGCAGAAGGTGGAGAGGAATTACCCACATATGGGAAAGGAAAGAGAACTCTCACTTATTGAGCAATACTTCTGTGTAGGAGCTGTGCTAGGCTTCAAGCGAATGTATGTTCCCTTGACTTGTGCTGCAAACCTATGTAAGCAGATAAAATATCCATCTTACAGATCAGCTTAAATTTCATGAAAGTAGAACACAGAGCCATACCCAAGCCATACCCATACTCAACTACTGACAGTTAACACAATTAATTTAAGTGACTTATTCTACTAAAACTGAGTTTGGTTGGGCAAACTATCTTTCACTGAGTTTAAAAGTTATGGTTTACAGGATAGAGTTTAGGAAACATAAGTGAAAGTGAAGTCACTCAGTCGTGTCCAACTCTGCGACCCCATGGACTGTAGCCTACCAGGCTTCTCTGTCCATGGGGTTTTCCAGGCAAGAACACTGGAATGGGTTACCATTTCCTTCTCCAGGGGATCTTCCCAACCTAGGGATCGAACCTGGGTCTCCCGCATTGGAGGCAGGTGCTTTACCATCTGAGCTACCAGGGAAGTCAATGGAGAGGGCAATTATCATTAATAACTGGCTTTTCATAGGGAAGATGATAGCAAATACCTGGGTTAATTTACCAAGTAGCCCAGAGAACCAAGTAGGTTCTCTAATACCCACACCTACTTACACTTTCAAATCTCCTTTGCCTCTTAACAGAGAAACACCAAGAGAAATACCATCCCTGACCCTGTCTACCTTCACCAAAAAATCCCCCAGATTTTAGCTATCATTTTGGGATAAATGCATGTTATAATTCCTTTATTTGTATTAACAGCCTATAATAGATTTTCTATTGTTATGGATTAACTCATCTGCTAAATTTTGTAAATACTTTATGGTAAAATTTAAGATATGTGTGTATTTGTTGCTAATGGACAATTAACAAAGTACCTCAGTTTCCTAAAAAAAAGACAGCTACAAGACCATTGCATTTAGACTCTCATCGAACAACTTTTCTTCAGTAATAAATTTTCAGACCAAAAGGTTAACTTATAAATGCAATAAAGAACATTTTACTTTCTTAGTGACCTGAGTGCTAATATAATGAATCAAGCATCATTTTATTGCACACAACATATGGGGATTAATTTCCAATTTCATTACAATGTTTCATCAGGTGTAAACAGGACTTTATGTCTTACAGATTTAACTGTGAAAAAATAATTTAGATATTCTAGTAAGTAATCTAAAGGAAGGTTATAAAAATTTCAAATCTAATTTCTGAAAGAGGCACACAAGAGATATAATTCCTAATAGACTTATTCTTTTCAATGGATTGCCTATATCTAGTATGCTATAAAATTGTCCATAGTCGCTTCTCGCACTTCTGCATTTTTAATATTGTCTGACTTAGGAAAGATAGACTATTCAAAGGAGAAAGTCAAAATCTCTAATAGGAAATAGTTGTACTAAATTATCTTATGTGCTCCTCTGCCTTTTTAACCAGACTTTAGCAATGTTGTATTGTTCAGCCAAAATCAGATCAATACCTAAATGAAATAGCAACAGCCACAGAGAAAAACCTGCATTGTTTTAAGAGAAAAGATGAATTAGCATAGTGAACACAAGCTAGTGATCTCATTTAGAGATTTGGATTCTAAACTATGAACAGTTCAATACCCTGCTGAAGAAAAACAAAAGACAATTTTTATCCAAAATAGATTATTCTCACCCTGAAAAAGATGGCAGGTAATGTAATGTGATCTCCAACTATTTGCACTTTGACAGTAGCATCCTGAATACATAAACTTTGGATTTCACTCAAAAATTAGAATAATCAAATATGGGTGACTAAAAATCAAACATTGCATTGAAGAAGAGATACAATTATATATGCATTAAAGTACTTTCTTTTTTCCATTGGTTGATGAGAGGATTTAGTTTGGTAATGTATTCAGGACCACTTGGAGCTCAAAGTGGAAAAGCATTAAGAGAAAATTATTATTAGTATCCTTCTCAGAAGGAAATGTGTGCACTGTGATTCAATGGATAAAACTAATATACATAATTGTAGACCGCTGGTTCGGCAACTTCCACTCAATAGCAGAAGAGTTATGATGAAAATTCATTTCACAAAATAAGAAGTATCTATAGAAAACTGTTAATTATAAAAGATTTTCTCACAAGCTTTAATATTTTGTAGACAAAAGAATAAGAAAGAATGTTAATTTGCAATGCAATTTACTAGGTGAATGATATTGGGCAATTAGGTTATCACATCTAAGCCCTATTTCTTCATCTTTCATATGGAATGAAACATAAATGGCTATTTCAAATATTAAATTTCTATAACATGCCAAGCTCTTTGTTTTGAATGTATAATAATTCCTCAACACTCAGATAGGAAACCACTAGAGGGAAATCAAGGCCAAAGGCCATAAAGATATATATAGTATTGTAGGTCTTTTTTTAATTTAAAGAAGAAAAAAACCTAAGGTTATTTTTTAAAGTGCAAGAATAACTCAGTCAAGTATGTAAATAAATAAGGTGCATGTACTTCACATTTGAAAGTTCCATATATTTAGGAAACTGAATAATGTTTCATATTTAAAATATATGATATAAATATGGCATATTTATGTAAAACCCAATAATTATATTTCTGTAATATTCTGCATTGTTAATATTCATCAGGATGTTGAATTTTGCTCTATTTTTCAAAAGGGGTAAAGGGTATGGAGAACATTCAGAAAAGAAAAAGAAATGATTTTGGATATAAAACAGTACCTTAAGGGAATGGTTGAAATAGCTGATATTATTTAGTTTGAGATAAAGTGGCTAACAAAGGGGAAGATTAGACATCTATCTTCATTAGGATATGAATTGAACTAGATGACTTACTGAAATCCATTTTCCTTTTTTGGTAATATATAATGCTATTTTCTTCTAAGGTAAATATATACTGATGTAGATACTGATATCGTTCAATAGGTGAAGTGACAACAAACATTAAAACACTCAATATTCCTTACACACACACACACATTCAGTATTTCTCAAAGCTGAGACTCAGAATCATACATATCAAATCACCCAGTCATTGTTTAAAATGCAGATTCCTGAGTACTTCCCAGGGCCTACTGAATCAAAATCTCTGGTGATGGGATTTGAGAATCTACAGATGTAATAAGCACACAAGATGATATATAAGTTCACTGGAATTGGAGAACCACTGATTTAGAAGAAAATGCTTAGTTCTGTACATTTTTCAGTTGACTGTCAAGGTCACCATGGTGGTCACTTCCATGTCAGCTAGCCTGGAAAGGGAAAAGAGTTTTAACCAAGTGTGTTGAAGATTTATGAGCTAAAACTGATAATTGCCTTGCATTCACATTCTATTGGCTACAATTCAGTTAAACGACCACACCTTACATAAGGGTGTCCTGGAAATCTAATCCAGTTGTTTGCACACAAAAAGGAAACAGGAAGTCTCTGACTAAATCTAACTCCACGGAGGCAGTGGAAAAAGATTCCTTTTTGTTGTTTCTCAAAGTGGGGTAGATGCAATCTCTGGAGTTTCCTAGACACCACCCTGACTGGATTAGAATCTTGGCATTGTGGCCTAGAAATAATCATTTTAAACAACGTTCTAATGATATTCTTAGACATAGTGAAATTTGAGAATGATTCCTAGATATTTTTTCCCTTTTTCTCTACCATGTTTTCCTTGAAAAATAATTTAAAAAATTTTTTTCACCTGATTTTCTAGAAGAAGCAGCCATTTAAAAAATATTTTGAGGACATATTTTAATGAAGAACTGTATCAGTATTAATTTTTGAATCAAAGACCATCTGCCTATAGACTATCTTATGCCAAGTGAATAAAGAAATATTCATGAGCTGATACTAATCACTGAAGCTTTTGTTGTTTCCTCCAACAGAGTGTTGCTCCATATTAAAGGGAGAAAGGATTAAGAGCTATGGTTTTTACTGAAACAAACAAAAATTTAACTTCTGCATCAGCTATTTTTTTTTTCTATTGAAATTTTTTAAAAAGAAATGTTGATGTTCTTCTTTCAGGGATTATTTTTTTAAATCATTTTAAGTTGAAGTACCCCATAATATTTTGTTTACTAGGCTATTTGAGATACATTTGGTAAGCAGCTACTAGTCACTCATGATCCCTGAAACCCAAGATGCACACAGTAATATGGTAATTTCAATTACCTCTTGTCAAGACCAATATTTTCAAAAATGACCAGAATAAATATATAGTGGGAAATTGCAAGTCTATGATGATAATTTTAGAAAAGGAAATGCACAAGTCTATGGCTTTATTTTTTTTTAAATTTTTTTCCTGCTGTGAAATGCCCTATAATAGCATTCTCCAAACAAAAAGATGAGTTAAAAAGGAAAGTATTTATAAACTAAACCATTTTAATATGTTCTGTCAATAACCAATAAATATTCTGAAACATGTTCAGATGTTTTAGACTTTCTTTGTGAAAGTTGGAAGATTGGCTAAATCTAAATTCTAACAAATACTGACGGAGAAGCTGCCTTATGCCAGGTATCTAGCAGAGAAAATATATGAAACTGCAGTTCCCACAGGCCCAAACAGTCAATATATTCTCATGATGCATTTGTAATTACAGAATGAAATCTTCATTTAGACATAGTTTTTTCACTGTTCAAAAAACATTATTTGTAAGACAAAAGGCTGTTGTATGAAAAATAACTTATTCTAATTTCTCTTTATATGCAATTTAGTCCTTTCTACAAACAGCCTATACTCCATTACAAATCATTCCATGACTGTTGTTATAATTTAAAATATCTCTATGATACATTAGTGATTATAAAGATATTCTTTTATACTTAAAGCACCATTTGAAAAATGGAAAGATCCTTATATTCATTTTATTATGAGAGAAAATATTTATGNTCATTTTATGATGAGAGAAAATATTTATGAGACACCCTTAGTTCCATGGTGAAATAATGGGAATACAAGTCTTTAATGAAATATTGTTAATCTGTTTCTATAATCTCCTTAACTAAATGTTTTGATGTTAAAGGAAATTTCAATTAAAATAATCCTCACTGACCATTAAATTAATGGTGGAAATAGTAGAACACAAGTATTAATACATGTAAAGATCACAAAAGAAGAAAAATTTCTATTCATCATTAAAAAATAAATAACTTTCCATCCAAGATTCCTTATCACATTTAACCAAAATATAATTATGACACTCTTTCTTCAGTTCAGTTCAGTCTCTCAGTCATGTCTGACTCTTTGTGACCCCATGAACCATGGCACGCCAGTCCTCCCTGAACATCACCAACTCCCAGAGTCTACCCAAATTCATGTCTATTGAGTCGGTGATGCCATCCAACCATCTCATCCCCTGTCACTCCTTTCTCCTCCTTCCCTGAATCTTTCCCAGCATCACGGTCCTTTCCAATGAGTCAGCTCTTCACATCAGGTGGCCATAGTATTAGAGTTTCAGCTTCAACATCAGTCTTTCCAATGAACATCCAGGACTCATAACATTTAGGATGGATGGTTGGATCTCCTTGCAGTCCAAGGGACTCTCAAGAGTTTTCTCCAAAACCATAGTTCAAAGCATCAATTCTTTGGCGATCAGCTTTCTTTATAGTCCAACTGTCACATCCATACATGACTACTGGAAAAACCATAGCCTTGACTAGATGGGCCTTTGTTGACAAAGTAATGCCCCTGCTTTTTAATATGCTGTCTAGGTTGGTCATAACTTTCCTTCCAAGGAATATGCATCTTTTAATTTCATGGCTGCGATCACCATCTGCAGTGATTTTGGAGCCCGGAAATATAAATTATCTCACTGTTTCCACTGTTTCCCCACCTATTTCCCATGAAATGATGGGACCAGAGCCCATGATCTTCGTTTTCTGAATGTTGAGCTTTAAGCACACTTTTTCACTCTCCTCTTTCACTTTCATCAAGAGGCGTTTTAGTTCCTCTTCACTTTCTGCCATAAGGGTGGTATCATCTGTGTATCTGAGGTTATTGATATTTCTCCCAGCAATCTTGATTCTAGCTTGTGCTTCTTCCAGCCCAGCATTTCTCATGATGTACTCTGCATAGAAGTTAAATAAGCAGGGTGATATACAGCCTTGACGTACTCCTTTTCCTATTTGGAACCAGTCTGCTGTTCCATCAAAGTTCTAACTGTTGCTTCCTGACCTGCACACTGGTTTTTTAAGAGTCAGGTCTGGTGGTCTTGTAGTCCCACCTCTTTCAGAATTTTCCACAGTTTATTGTGATCCACACAGTCTAAGGCTTTGGCATAGTCAATAAAGCAGAAATAGATGTTTTTTCTGGAACTCTTGCTTTTTCAATGATTCAACAGATGTTGGCAATTTGATCTCTGGTTCCTATGCCTTTTCTAAAACCAGTTTGATCATCTGGAAGTTCACGGTTCATGTACTGCTGAAGCGTGGCTTGGAGAATTTTGAGCATTACTTTACTAGCGTGTGAGATGAGTTCAATTGCGTAGTAGTTTGAACATTCTTCGGTATTCCCTTTCTTTGGGATTGGAATGAACACTGACCTTTTCCAGTCCTATGGCCACTGCTGAGTTTTCCAAATTTGCTGGCATATTCAGTGCAACACTTTCACAGCATCATCTTTGAGGATTTGAAATAGCTCAACTGGAATTCCATCACCTCCACTAGCTTTGTTCATAGTGATGCTTTCTAAGACCCACTTGACTTCGCATTCCAGGATGTCTGGCTCTAGGTGAGTGTCACACCATCATGATTGTCCAGGTCATGAAGATCTTTCTTGTACATTTCTATGTATTCTTGCCACCTCTTCCTTAATATCTTTTGGTTCTGTTAGGCCCATAACATTTCTGTCCTTTATTGAGCCCTTCTCTGCATAAAATTTTCCCTTCGTATCTCTCATTTTATTGAAGAGATCTCTAGTCTTTCCCATTCTGTTGTTTTCCTCTATTTCTTTGCATTGATCGCTGAGGAAGGCTTTCTTATCTCTCCTTACTATTCTTTGGAACTCTACATTCAGAAGGGTATATCTTTCCTTTTCTCCTCTGCTTTTCACTTCTCTTCTTTTCACAGCTATTTGTAAGACCTCCTCAGACAGCCATTTTGCTTTTTTGTATTTCTTTTCCATGGGGATGGTCTTGATCCCTGTCTCCTGTACAAGGTCACGAACCTCCGTCCAGAGTTCATCAGGCACTCTATCAGATCTAGTCCCTGAAATCAATTTCTCACTGCCACTGTATAATCATATGGGATTTGATTTAGGTCATACTTGAATGGTCTACTGGTTTTTGTTGCGAGCAAAATGACACAAAGACAAGACACACACAAAAGACAGACAAAGACACAACTCCGGCCAGAGGAAAAGACTGTGCAAAACTAATTGCGGTTTATTTTTATAAAGCCCCCTAGGCAGAATTCCAGACTGCATTAATAAGTCTTTTCAGTACAGCGCAGGTGCATACATGTTATCGTACAGCAAGGGGAGTGAAATCCCTGTCTACTGCAAAGTCTGTCCAGGGCCCTCTCCTTCTTCTTATCACAAGAAGGGAATGCTCCCTCTTTTGCAAGGGACCATTAAACTCAAGGCTGTGTCCAGACTCCTTGGCAGAATGCCTCGTTTGCAAATACATTCAGCCCGAATGGAGAGACTCGTTTGCAGGCACATCTCTGTGACCCTATTGTGGCTGTATTAACCCTTCATCTTTCCCTACTTTCTTCAATTTCAGTCTGAATTTGGCAATAAGGAGTTCATGATCTGAGCCACAGACACTCTTTAATGTGACCCATATATATATCCCTCATAGCTCAAATGGTAAAGAATCCACCTGCAATGCAGGAGACCCTTGTTTGATTCCTGGGGTGGGAAGATCCTCTGGAGAATGGATAAGCAACCCACTACAGTCTTCTTGGCCTTCCCTGTGGTTCAGCTGGTAAAGAATCCGCCTGCAATGTGGGAAACCTGGGCTCCATCCCTGGGTTGGGAATACCCCCTGGAGAAATGAAAGGCTACCCACTGCAATATTCTGGCCTGGATAATTCCAAGGACTGTGTCATCCATGGGATTGTGAAGAGTCAGACACATTGTTGCTTAGTCGCATCCGACTCTTTGAGACCCTAAGGACTGTTGCCCACTAGGCTCCTATATCCATGGGATTTTCCAGGCAAGAATATTGGAATGAGTTGCCATTTCCTTCTCAGGGGATTTTCCCAACCCAGGGATCGAAGTCAGGTCTCTCACATTGCAGGCAGACTCTTTACTGTATGAGCCACTAGGGAATCCCATTATATACATATAAAAGCTGCTTCTACCTAGTGCCTGCTCTCAGGTTGTTCTACCACACTTGGTATAATAGAGTGCATAATATTTTAACTTTGAAAAGGCAAAAACAAAACATTAAATTTATAAGAAATGCAATTAAAAACAAAGCAAACTTTTAAAAAGTCTGAAATACAGTTACCAAATGATGTTTTCTTTATTTACAAGTGTTTTTCTATATCAACAAAAAAATGACAACCCAAAGGATTATAATTAAGTATGGCCTTTTAGGAAAAATATACAAACT
>SJYQ01000364.1:251300-272244 GCA_006410935.1 Redunca redunca | reverse complement strand
GGAGAAATGTCTATTTAGGTCTTTGGCCCATTTTTTGATTGGGTCATTTATTTTTCTGGAATTGAGCTGCATAAGTTGCTTGTATATTTTTGAGATTAGTTGTTTGTCAGTTGCTTCATTTGCTATTATTTTCTCCCATTCAGAAGGCTGTCTTTTCACCTTGCTTATAGTTTCCTTTGTTGTGCAGAAGCTTTTAATTTTAATTAGATCCCATTTGTTTATTTTTGCTTTTATTTCCAGTATTCTGGAGGTGGATCATAGAGGATCCTGCTGTGATTTATGTCGGAGAGTGTTTTGCCTGTGTTCTCCTCTAGGAGTTTTATAGTTTCTGGTCTTACATTTAGATCTTTAATCTATTTTGAGTTTATTTTTGTGTGTGGTGTTAGAAAGTGAATATTTAAATGGATCAGAAAGAATCCTTACCTTCAAGACACTGAGAGAAAAAAGAGAGGTATAAAAAAATGAGTACAAGAAAGTACCCTTCCATCTAAGGACAAAATATGAATGGAGCAGCATGGAATTTATGAAGGGGGAGCAGGTCTATTTAGGGTGATTGTAGGTGTGTCGCTATCTGGTGGGGATGGCCAGGAAGTAGGAGGTAGGCACACAAAATTTCCACAAAGGAGGTAACTGCTGAGCCAAGTTTTAAAATGTGATTCAATACAGGAAGCCTCAGAGATAAATGAAATGGAATCCACCTTTCAGACAGCTGCAGTCTAGAGAAAGAGACAGTTCAATTTGAATTAAATCTACTCTGCCTCTTTTTCCAACTGCCAAACCTGATTCTGCCTCCAAACATTTGCACTGGTCTTTGCCTTTGTTTGGAAATTCTGTAGCCTAATCCCAATATCTCTACTCATATCAAAAACTACCACACAATTGCACTCATCTCACACAGTAGTAAAGTGATGCTTAAAATTCTCCAAGCCAGGCTTCAGCAATACGTGAACTGTGAACTTCCAGATGTTCAAGCTGGTTTTAGAAAAGGCAGAGGAACCAAAGGTCAAATTGCCAACATCCACTGGATCATGGATAAAGCAAGAGAGTTCCAGAAAAACATCTATTTTTGCTTCATTGACTATGCCAAAGCCTTTGACTGTGTGGAAAATTCTGCAAGAGATAGGAATAACAGACCACCTGACCTGCCTCTTGAGAAATCTGTATGTGGGTCAGGAAGCAACGTTAGAACTGGACATGGAACAACAGACTGGTTCCAAATAGGAAAAGGAGTATGTCAAGGCTGTATACTGTCACCCTGCTTATTTGATTTATATGCAGAGCACATCATGAGAAACGCTGGGCTGGAGGAAGCACAAGCTAGAATCAAGATTGCTGGGGGAAATATCAATAACCTCAGATATACAGATGACACCACCCTTTATGGCAGAAAGTGAAGAAGAACTAAAGAGCCTCTTGATGAAAGTGAAAGAGAAGAGTGAAAAAGTTGGCTTAAAGGTCAACATTCAGAAAATGAAGATCATGGCATCTGGTCCCATCACTTCATGGCAAATAGATGGGGAAACAGTGGAAACAGTGGCTGACTTTATATTTCCAGGCTCCAAAATCACTGCAGATGGTGATTGCAGCCATGAAATTAAAAGACGCTTGCTCCTTGGAAGAAAAGTTATGACCAACCTAGACTACATATTAATAAGCAGAAACATTACTCTGCCAACAAAAGTCCATCTAGTCAAAGCTATGGTTTTTCCAGTAGTCAGGTATGGATGTGAGAGTTCTTTATAGTAAAGAAAGCTAAGCTAAGTGCTAAAGAAGTGATGCTTTTGAACTATGGTGTTGGAGAAGACTCTTGAGAGTCCCTTAGTCCGCAAGGAGATCCAACCAGTCCATCCTAAAGGAGATCAGTCCTGAGTGTTCACTGGAAGGACTGATGTTGAAGCTGAAACGCCAATACTTTGGCTACTTGATGCGAAGAGCTGACTCATTGGAAAATACACTGATGCTGGGAAAGATTGAAGGCAGGAGGAGAAAGGGACGACAGAGGATGAGATGGTTGGATGGCATCACCGATTCAATGGATATGGGTTTGTGTGGACTCCAGGAGTTGGTGATGGATAGAGAGGCCTGGTGTGCTGTGGCTCATGGGGTCGCAAAGAGTTGATCACAACTGAGCAAATGAACTGAACTGGACTGTACTGAACTCATATTACTTTCTACCAAATCACCTGGTATTATTTTATCTACAGCAGCTAGGACTATGTAAACCTGTTTTAAAATAAGTCCATTGTAAAAGACAGCATGTCCATCTTTCTCTTCAATATAATTCCATATAATTCCATAATTCCAATATAATTATCCTCAATATAACATCTTTCTCTTCATATAATTCCACAGTGTTTAGTAAATACTGTAAATACTTGCTAATGAATGAATCCAATTATTTTTAAAATACAAAAAATGTACAAATTGATATTAAAGCTATGTATGGGCACAGCAAAGTCTAAAAAGACATCCAGCCTTTTCTGAAAGACAAGGAAAGGGTTCCCTAAGGCAGGGTTTTTTGAGCTGATAACAGGATATTTAAGTATTAAGGGAGTGAGGGATGGGATGGGGTGGGCAGGGAGGTGGTGGTCTGGATTCAGGATGGGGAACACATGTATACCCATGGCTGATTCAGGTGAATGTATGGCAAAAAAAAAAAAAAAAACACCACAATATTGTAAAGTAATTAGCCTCCAATTAAAAGAAAGGGAAAGAAAGGTGGGAAGCAGAAGGGCAGAGTATCAGAGCAATGCAGGGAGAGGGAATAACATGTGAACAGCTCTGAGACAGGAAGCAGTAAAATGTATTCCTATACCTGAAAGGTGGTCAGTTTCACTGAGACATTGTGAACAAAGGAAAAGTTGTAGTGTTGCAGAAACCAGTGCTTGGGAAACCAAGCACCACACTCAGAGAGTTGGAGAACTTGTGTTTATTTCACTGGTGAGCCCATAGGAGTTAACACTCCAAGCTCTGAGCCCCAAACAAAGGGATTACAGAGTTTTTATAGACAGACTGTGGTGGGCAACAATAGCTGTTAATAGGCTGGTTTAAACTAAGGGGTTCTGTGATCAGGAACAGCAGTTAAGATGGGGAGGGGGATGCCTGGCCTGGACAGGCATGATTAAGCAGATTTGCCAGGGCTGGGTGATTGCAAAGAGCAGGACAAGAGTGAGTGAGATAAACTTCAGTTCCTAGTATTGCAAGTCGCCACTTTCTGAGACTACATGACCTACTTGATCTAGACTTTGCAAGGGGCAAGCTGAGTTACAGAGGCAGAAGGAGAAGGAGATTATATAAAATTTTAATTTTTCCTCTTCAATATGAGAAGAGGCTGGAAGGAGAGGCAAGGATCAAACCACTGAAGGGCCTTGTAGCGTATTAGAGGCTTTGATCCCATAAGGCCAATGATGGGTGTTATGAAGGGGAGTGATAATCTGATTTGTCATTCAAAAAGATTCTTGTGACTACAATGAAATGTAGGGTGAAAGGAAAGACCACTGCATTCATTTAGGTGTGAGATGGTGGATTCTAAGTGTGAGACAAAGGTGAGGGAAAAGCAGTGCAGAGGAGTGAATGATCTAATTAAGAGTCAAGGATGACAGGATGAAAAAAAATCACAATATAAATACCCAAGAATCAACAGCAACACAATCCAGTTTTATAGTTTGCACTCACTGAGTACAAGAGGGTGGTCAGTTTATAAAAATGAACTCAGGATAAGAGGATAAAAATCATAAAATGATAAACATAATAAAAATGCTTTTGATTGAGAAATTATTCTTTTATCCTAGTCAAAGCCACACAAATATAACATGGTGATTATGCATTTCATGAAAGTAACACAAGCTTTGTAACATTTCATAGACTGAATTTTTCTATTTCAAATTTGAATAATAAGAAATAATACAACAAATAATCTATGAAGGAATGGTTTTAAGACCCATGGTGCAAATTATCACCCAGAACATTCTATGACTTTCCATTTCTGCATATTTATAGTGATAGCTACAATTCATAACATTGTTTCCTGTGTATTTGGGCTTAATTTTCCCATCTATCCTCTTGTGTTTTCCACCTCTATTCTTATGTCTGTTGTTCACCTTGTCATGAATAATTAGCTGCTCTCTAATCAGTGGAAAGACTGCATTATTGACTCAATGGTAAGCTCCCTAAGGCCCTTTCATCTTTGTAGTCTTTGCATTCTCAATACCAGACATGGTGCCTTAAATCTTTGAATAACTTTTTAAAAAAATTTATCAAGATCTAAAAGGATTTTGTAACCCTAAAGTAAATTTTGAATGATCAAAGCATGCTTAAAATATTGGCTGCATAATTTTATATATTATATGTCTTTTTATCCACTTATTTGAAAGCACATATTTCAGTCTAAATGTTACATTAAATAGAATATTTGATTTTTTAAAACATTCCACACCCAAACAATGCCAGATAGTAGTGTGATATAGAAGCAATGTTGTCAGTGTCGGAGTGAAGTCAGCTTATGTGAGGTAAGGAAGTGATTGCTAGTTGCCCTTACTCTCATCTCTCCTTCCCTACTCACCAATGACTCTCCCCTGAAACACACTGCTGAGTCTCTTTCTTGTTCACACGATTCTAGATGTTCTCTATTGATAAATATCCAAAAGGATATTATGGTGGTCACTGGGGCACTTTGCTGTTGTTCTTCCTTTTCCAAACTGGATATAAAGTATACACTAGATTTTGATGAGAATAAAATTGGATATTTTATTTGAGAGTATACTGAAAATGTAAAGAATGAATACAGATTTAAAATATAAAAAGGATTCTTAATGCAGTGAACATTTGGCTAGAGACTGTGGGTATCAAAGATTTTAGGGACCAGGGTAGAAAACTTGACAGGCAAACCTAGGAGATCAGTAATACCCAAGCAAAGAAAAATATTAATAGCTTCCTACTTCTGCTAAGCATAAAGTCCAAAATCCTTAGTATCATATACTAAATCCCATGCAATTAGATTTGCACCATTCAGTTTCCAGCCTCATGCATTTCCATCAGTTCATCATCAGCAGTATCTTCTGCTTCTGTTAGGTCCATACCATTTCTGTCCTTTATTGAGCCCATCTTTGCATGAAACATTTCCTTGATATCTAATTTTCATGAAGAGATCTCTAGTCTTTCCCATTCTATTTTTTTCCTCTATTTCTTTGCACTGATCACTGAGGAAGGCTTTCTTATCTCTCCTTGCTATATTTGGAACTCTGCATTCAGATGGGTATATCTTTCCTTTTCTCCTTTTCTTTTCACTTCTCTTCTTTTCACAGCTATTTGTAAGGCCTCCTCAGACAGCCATTTTGCTTTTTTGCGTTTCTTTTTCTTGGGGCTGGTTTTGATCCTCGTCTCCTGTACAGTGTCACAAACCTCTGTCCATACTTCATCAGCCACTCTGTCTATCAGATCTAGTCCCTTAAATCTATTTCTTACTTCCACTGTATAATCATAAGGGATTTGATTGAGGTCATACCTGAATGGTCTAGTGGTTTTCCCTACTTTCTTCAATTTAAGTCTGAATTTGGAAATAAGGAGTTCATGATCTGAGCCACAGTCTGCTTCCGTTCTTGTTTTTGCTGACTGCATATAGCTTCTCCATCTTTGGCTGCAAAGAATATAATCAATCTGATTTCACTGTTGGCCATCTGGTGATCTCCATGTGGAGAGTCTTCTCTTATGTTGTTGGAAGAGGGTGTTTTTGATGACCAGCGCATTCTCTTGGCACAAATTTATTAGCCTTTGCCCTGTTTCATTCTGTACTCCAAGACCAAATTTGCCTTTTATTCCAGGTGTTTCTTGACTTCCTACTTTTGCATTCCAGTCCCCTATAATGTAAAGGGCATCTCTTTTGGGTGTTAGTTCTAGGTCTTGTGGGTCTTCAAAGAACCGTTCCACTTCAGCTTTTTCAGCATTACTGGTCGGGGCATAGACTTGGATTACCATGATTTTGAATGGTTTGCCTTGGAAATGAATAGAGACGATTCTGTCATTTTTGAGATTGCATCCAAGTACTGCATTTTGTACTCCTTTGTTGACTAGAATGAATGGCTACTCCATTTCTTCGAAGGGATTCTTGCCCATGGTAGTAGATATAATGGTCATCTGAGTTAAATTCACCCATTCCAGTCCATTTTAGTTTGCTGATTCCTAAATTGTCAATGTTCACTCATCATCTCCTGTTTGACCACTTCCAATTTGCCTTGAGTCATGGAGCTAATGCTTCAGGTTCCTATGCAATATTGCTTTTTACAGTCAGACCTTGCTTCTATCACCAGTCACATCCACAACTGGGTGTTGTTTTTTGCTTTGGCTCCGTCTCTTCATTCTTTCTGGAGTTATTTCTCCACTGATCTCCAGTAGCATACCGGGCATCTACCGACCTGGGGAGTTCCCCTTTCAGTGTCCTATCTTTTGCTTTTTCATACCGTTCATGGGGTTCTCAAGGCAAGAATACTGAAGTGGATTGCCATTCCCTTCTCTTACGCTCTTCCATAATCTGACTTAAATATCTTTCCTTAGCAGAAAAATTCTCTCTCTAATGTATTACTCTCTCCTTTCTGAAGTCTCCTGGTCCCAGATTTTTTTCTTTGATTCTATGGCATTCTTAATCCACTCACACTATAGAAATGTTAAGAGAACTAATTCAGATCTTTTAGTAGCAGTCTGGTATTTAACTAGTGCTTTAAATAACTGTTCATGTTAAAGGTTTCCTTGGTGGCTCAATGGTAAAGAATCCACCTTCAGTGTAGGAGATGCAGGAGACACAGGTTTGATACCGGGGTCAGAAGATCCCCGGGTCAGAAGATCCCCTGGAGGCGCGCATGACAACAGACCCCGATATCTTGCCTGGAAATCCCAGGGACAAAGGGGCTTGGCAGGCTATCGTCTATAGGATCCCAAAGAGTGGGACACAACTGAATGACTGAGCATGCATGCAAACTCATGTTAAAAGTTTATATTTTTAAGGGACAGAGTTTCTCCTGTGGTAGACTGAGATCCTCATGGGGACAGAATATGTCTCACTCATCTTTATGTTCCCTGGCACTTAAAACAATGTTTGTAACTCTATGGTAGATTAATATATAATTGTTGAAAAAAGAATAAAACTGAAAATAAGGAAATAAGTTAGACTCACATTGTAAAACAAGGCAATCAGCAACCTAGACAGGAATTTCTTGTGATAAACTAGTGTGATTCTGTGATAGACTTTGTTCAATTTTATTTTTCCCAGGAATAAATAGCTTACTTTGAATATGGAATAAAAAACATAAAGTGTTACCCAAAGGAATATAACATCATCAAAGTNAATTTGGGGTAACTTGCTTTGTTCCAATTAAAAAGATTATTTATTTCTGAACATGCAAAATTAAAAATTTACTGAAGCTAAAAATATCTTAAAAAAGTTTAACTACCCACAGTGTATGTACAAAAATATTCAATAAAGTATACTTTAATTTGCTTTTAATATAAACAACAAATATATCACCTGAAGTACTTCAGAGGAAGTACAAAGTAAATGTATTCCAACATTAAGCAAACAAAATTTAAAATATTAGGTTTAATTGCACATGTATAAATGTAATAAGCTTAATGCTATACAAATAGGAAAAGGAGTATGTCAAGGCTGTATATTGTCACCCTGCTTATTTAACTTATATGCAGAGTACATCATGAGAAATGCTGGGCTGGATGAAGCACAAGCTGGAATCAAAATTCCCAGGAGAAATATCAATAACCTCAGATATGCAGATAACACCACCATTTTGGCAGAAAATGAAGAACTAAAGAGCCTCTTGATGAAAGTGAAAGAGGAGAGTAAAAAGTTGGCTTAAAGCTCAACATTCAGAAAACGATCATGGCATCTAGGCCCATCACGTCATGGCAAATAGATAGGGAAACAGTGGAAATAGTGGCTGACTTTATTTTTCTGGGTTCCAAAATCACTGCAGATGGTGACTGCAGCCATGAAATTAAAAGACGCTTACTCCTTGGAAGGAAAGTTATGACCAACCTAGACAGCATATTAAAAAGCAGAGACATTACTTTGCCAACAAAGGTCCATCTAGTCAACACAATGGTTTTTCCAGTGGTCATGTATGGATGTGAGAGTTGGACTGCAAAGAAAGCTGAGTGCCAAAGAATTGATGCTTTTGAACTGTTATGTTGGAGAAGATGCTTGCAAGTCCCTTGGACTGCAGGGAGATCCAACCAGTCCATCCTAAATCAGTCCTGGGTTTTTTTTGGAAGGACTGATGTCAAAGCTGAAATGCTAATACTTTGGCCACCTGATGTGAAAAGCTGACTCGTTTGAAAAGACCCTGATGCTGGGAAAGATTGAGAGCAGAAAGAGAAGGGGACAACAGAGGATGAGATGGTTGGGTGGCATCACCAACTCAATAGACATGGGTTTGGGTGAACTCCGGGAGTTGGTGATGGACAGGGAGGCCTGGCCTCCTGCGGTTCATGGGGTCTCAGAGTCGGACACTACTGAGCGACACAACTGAACTGAACTGAAAGCTATATTTACATATATGTGTATGGATACTTCAAATATTCCCTTGGGATCTTAGTTACACATAGTTGCTTGCGGAAAATATTTTTACTTTAGGGGTCTGATGATTAACAAACTGTTTTCCAAATCATCAAATCTAAATTATAATGTCTAAATCAAAATACATTACTTATGCCTCTGTAAATTGTGATCCCTAGAGATTTTTCAAATTAGTAGGAAAGAGCATCAAAGAGTGTATTTATTCTTATTACCCAAATAAAATTTTGCTAGGTCAAGTCCACTCATAAAAACAAACTTAATTAACTATAATTCTGCAATGCTTGATAGTATCACCAGTTAGAAGAAAGTTACACTCTTTTGTTAACATATGGCTTATATTAACTTTTGCAAAACACATGAAAAAATGGCCTGATCCAATTTTTGTGTTTAATTCATAGATTTTAAGTCATTCCATTGAGTTGGTTTGTAAATACTTCCTAGTAAAATATCCCCCTGTACAACCTATACAGAAACATAATTCCCCCCAAAACACAAAGCTCTTGATATAATATTCCTACATTTTCTTTCATCTTATTGATAAAGAGTGTTGCCTGAAAAATCAACCCAACAAAGTCTATCTGCTCACTGGACAAAGAGGCCCAGTGTTAAGCAAAATGTATACTTCATTTAATGTACTATATTTTTAATGCTTTCATTAGACTGTTCATTTATATATCTATCCCTTAACATTCAGGAAATGTTTATAAGAATCTCCATTAATAATCTAGCTCAAGCTTCTTTATTTCCTGAAAATACTATTGAAAATATTTCTACCTTAAAGCTGTAGGACCAGAAAAACAGAATATAAAGCTGGAAAACACTGGCATCATCAAGTCTACAGTTGCTGCTGATTGTGTTTTCCTAAATTCATAATATAATAGTTCTTTTTTAAAGTCATTATTCTTTGGAATATCACTGCATTTTTCTATTCTATAACATTTCTAAAACTCTTTATGAAACATTAATAGTAACTATTAATCTGATTTTAATATAAATATAATTCATTATGATATTACTGTCCATGATTTTCCTACCAGGTCTGTACTTGCCTCAGAGTCTTTCATTATATTCAGTGTGCCCTAGCTCTTCAGGGACCATGAAATTTGGCAGCATTTATTGAATATTTTCTGTATTTTTCATCTACTATAAAATATTCATCAAATTCAGTTACATATCGTATTCTCTCCAGCTCATCTTAACTATTATCAACTGTATATAAAATGGTCAGCCTTATTCCATGGAAGAAATTATAACCCCATCTCAATTCCTTGACTTCAAGTTGTGTGAGTTCTTAGTTTTGATTTTTACTCTTTTTTTGTTTTGTTTTTACTAAAGTTACATCTTTTGCAAGAAAGGATCAAAAATTTATCAATTTTAACTCTTATTGCCACAAGAGGTTTTATACTCAACAGAAAACCCTGAAGAAAGGAACTTATGTGGGTAATATTCATCTAGGAAAGGCCAGAAATTGTTCTAATGTGAGGGGTGAGGTATTTAAATCTCCTTTGCTATTTAAGAATTAGAAAAATTGTGGGTCAGGAAGAACAGATAATTATAGGTAAAGGCATACACTACTTGGGAGTACAGCTCCTGGAATCAGACTTCCTGATTTTAAGGGTGGGTCCCAATATTTCCTATATGTGTGAAACTTGGATAAATGAAAACTTCACTTAAGCATTTGTTTGGCATATATAAAATGGAGGTAAAACAGTTAATTCATCAGAGCTACCTGAGGTTTAAACAAGGTAACCCCTGTTAAAAGTCTAGCACATTGCCTGGCTTAGACTAAAAGTTAAAATATATATATAGTTATTACTCTGAGACTGGAATACCCATGAGTTATCAAAACCATAAATTTGTTGCACAATTTTAAAATTTTCCTCTTGCAACTTCAGCTGCCTGTGTAGAAGAGCAAAT
Source organism: Redunca redunca (assembly GCA_006410935.1). Taxonomy (NCBI): domain Eukaryota; kingdom Metazoa; phylum Chordata; class Mammalia; order Artiodactyla; family Bovidae; genus Redunca; species Redunca redunca. Next base: position 261,746 of record SJYQ01000364.1, on the reverse strand, counting down.
AAGAATAGTAGGTGGTGTAGAGTTCTGGGGTTGAGGATTTGCAAAGCTTATCCAGATATTCAAAAGTTAAATCTTACTTTTTGTTTAAAAACATAGGCAGTTGAATAAACCCCCAACTGATTATTACCAACTATATATCCTAAATATTTCCTTCATGGGATTCCATATTTTTAAAAAATGTACAATTTCAACAAAACTTTCAAAACATTCAAATATATTCATTATTATCATCATTAAGCATACATTTACAAAGTCCTCATATGTGTTTAAAGCTCTGAAGTTAGAATTAAATGAGAACAGTCTATATCCAAAGAAGCCACATCATCTTAATAGCTATCATTCTTTTCCTAGTCATTTTTCTGAGGGTTACTGTACATTGGTTAAATTCTTGGNATATATATATATATATATATATATATATATATATACACACACATTTATGAAATAACCAAGAGGAATCAATTTCTGTATACTGGGGATTATTTCATTTTAATATGATATAATATCACTTATCCTATATTTTGAGTTATTCATTTTAGTGATAGATAGGCACTCTGTTTAGCTCAGTAAATGTTTGGAGAGAATGTGAAAAATTAATGATATCATAACCCAGATATCTCTTAGTCACGAGTTCTTTAACATTGGGATCTCCGCATTCCATAGTAAATCCACTTTACCATGAACTCTTAGAGAGCAATGCAGATTTTCATTTATGACTTGACAAAGACTTGACATCACACAACCCTCCTCATATAACTAAATAAATCTTTCACACATTTCATGTGCCAACTCTGCTGGCTCTGCTTTCAACTGTGTTCCTCCTTATTCACCATTCGCTTGTCTTGGGAAGTGTAAAACAGACTTAGGGCCACTATTTTAGCTTGTTTCAGCATATGTTTGTCTCTCTGATGAAACAGTAATTTTCTAATTCTAGCAGATACTAAAGCAGGTTATCTTTTCTCCAGATAGTTGATACCAATTCATACAATATGTCTAAAAACACATGTGTGCATGCATGTACATACACACAAACACAGACATTTTGCAGTGTAGTCTTTCATTCCTCCTGAGATTTGGTTAAAGAGGAGTGCAGGTTTGGTCACTCCTATGGCACAGAAAGGGGTTGGAGGACAAGAAAACCATTGCTTAATAGCAGTCATATGTTCTAAAAAGCTACAATGCTTCTATTCTAGCAAGAAAAGAGAACAGCTTTATCAGTGTAGGTAAGAGGCAGTATAGTGTGGACAGCACAGAAATAAAGATTATAACCTTGGATATTGCCTGGTTTGAATCTGAGCGCCATCATTTGCTAGCTGTGTGACTGTACAGTGACTTAAATGTTTCAGTCGCCTCATCTGTACAATAATGATAGCACTGGCCTCATAGGGATTGTTTAGTGTGTGTGAGATGTAGTATGTGTAAACTGCTCGATATCGTGTGGAACAGAGTAAACACTGAATGTCAGCCACTGTTATCAGAAGCTTACTCTGGATCTCAATTAAAAAATATAACATGGTTAGATATATGTCTTGAAGAACTGGCCAGTGTCCCATTTTTTCTCATAGGGTCAGCCAGATTTAATCTGGGTCTTACTGGGAGGTAACTGGAGTTGAGCAGCAAAATTTCAGTGTGAGTAGTGAGTACCTAGAGGTCAGGCCGCCTGAGCCAAAGAAAGGGGGTCAACTATTCAGGGACTTCATCAATCAAGGCAAAATAATAATAATAATAATAATAATCCTCAAGTTGTTTTGACACTCATGGCTACTGAGTAGAATATATCTGAAAAGAAACATGTAAAACATTACTTATTGGGTGCTTCTAGGAAGGGAAAGTGAAAGTCTAGTAGAAAAAGGTCAGAGTGGATATTTTTATTGTACACACATGGAAACTCAAAATTTTAGAGCTTGAGAATTTGATGCTTACCCAGAAAATAAAGTAACTAAAATTTTTGAAATATAGCCCAAAGTGAATTGCATATGTATTTTCAAACATAGCTTAGTTACCTAAATTCAAATTGCTATACTGCAATGAACTTCCATCAGCTGATCTTTTAGCTAAGTTCAAAGACTTTAACTCCTCTCAGAACATTCGCTTGGAAACTTGTTTGGCCCTGATTCACAATAAGAAATATATTTTGTATTGCACTGAAGCTATATATGTTAATTGGAAAGTTAGAGATCAAACAATACTTAGTTGTTGTTGTTCAGTTGTCCAAGTGTGTCTGACTCTTTGTGACCCCATGGACTGCAGCACGCCAGGCCTCCCTGTCCCTCACCATCTCGTGGAGTTTGCTCAGGTTCATGTTCATTACATCAGCAATGCCATCCAGCCATCTCATCCTCTGGCACCCTCTTTTCCTTCTGTCCCCAATCTTTCTGAGCATCAGGGACTTTTCCAATGAATCATTTGGGAAATACTAGAGATATCCTCAGGAAAATTGGAAACATCAAGGGAGCTTTCCACCTAAAGATGAGCACAGTAAAGGATAAAAATTGTGGAGACCTAGTAGATGCTGCAGAGAAGGCCATGGCACCCCACTCCAGTACTCTTGCCTGGAAACTCCCATGAACGGAGGAGGCTGGTAGGCTGCACTCCATGGGGTCGCACAGAGTCGGACACGACTAAAGCGACTAGCAGCAGCAACAGCAGCAGATGCTGAAAAGATCAAGAAGAGATGGAAAGAATACATGGAAGAACTGTATAAGAAAGATCTTAATGAACCAGATTACTACGATGGTGTGGTTAGTCTTCCAGAGCCATTCTGGAGTGTGATGTCAAGTGGGCCTTAAGAAGAACTGCTGTTAATAAAGCTAGAGAGTGCAATGAAATTTCAGCAGAACTATTCAAATCCCTAAAGGAGGATGCCATCAAGGTTTTGCATTCATTATGTCAAACAATACCTTACTGATCTCCAAATTTTACACTGATGATGCATGTTCTTGCAGTACCAAGCCCCAGTTTTGCTCTGTCTGAAAGAAGAATCTGATGTGGAATCATTATTTTTTTTTACTTTTACATCCCTTCTGTAAGAAAGAGTTTTTCAAACTTCTTTCACTGTGGGATTCATTTCAAACATGACATCTACCACAATGAATTTCCAGCCTTCCCATAATCACCACAGGTTAATTAGACTTTGGAGATGCTATGAGTGGAAAACTAGAGATATTCCTTTATCTAGAGTAGCCATCTGCATCCCTGACGTCTTTTAAATTAGACGGTGCTCATTCCAAGGAACTGCATGATCACTTAGGGACCCTGCTTCCTGCTTGTACTCTCCAATCTTCTGTGTTTTCCTATAATCCATTTCCTAGAATATCTCTGAGAGAACTGTATACTGACAAAGGGACCAAAAGTATCATATTCCTTTCCCCAATACTTGAAGGTGAAAAGGAAAATACCTCAATTTTTTATATATTAATTGGTCTCTGCTTCCTTCCTTTTGCATTTCATACAGTCTAATATGTTCTGAAAATTATGAAAAATTAGCTTTTTTTCAAGACTTTTAATCCCTGCTCTTTTTTTCAATGCAAACCAGTTTATAAGACTTCCCTGGTGGCTCAGTGGTAAAGAATCTACCTGCAATACAGGGGATGTAAAAGACATGGGTTTGATTCTTGGGCTGAAAGACCCCCTGGAGAAGGAAATGGTAATCCACTTCAGTATTCTCGCCTTGGAAATCCCATGGACAGTGTTGCTTGGTGGCCTACAGTGCATGGGGTTGCAAGAGTTGGACACAACTTAATGACTAAACAGCAACCAGTTTGTATGCAGAGACAAAGCTGTATGGAGAAATTACCTACTGGCCTTTGTATCATAATCTAGCAGATTCTCTGCTCTAAGGTACTTAGCAAAGTGTTGAAAAATGCAGTTATAGAAATCCAAGCCAGTTATGAGATGCAGACAAAGCCAATCTATAGGAGCTCAGTGCCTGCCCACAGCACATATCAAATGGAGTCTTACACTAATTAATGTGAGTAAAGTCCATTTACTAGCGTCCTTTTACTTTATTATTCATCCTTTAAATGCTAACCTACGTGTGTCCTTACTTTTAAAGTGGACTTTTTATAGGCAGCATAAAGTTGAGTCTTTTTTATCCAACCTAACAATATCTTTCTTATATTTTTTAATTTTGTATTTAATGTATCATTGATATGATTAGATTTTAAAACACCATCTTGCTTTTTTTTTCTTTGTCCCAACTTTTTTTTGTTCCTTTTTTTCCTAGTTTTCTACCTTTCAGATTGAAAATTCTTTGTAATTCTATTTTATCTCCTTAGCAACAATTATTTGTTGTGATATTTTACTGGTTTTTGAAGCTTATAGTATACATTTTTAATTTAACACACTCTACTAACAAGACTGGAGAAGGCAATGGCACCCCACTCCAGTGCTCTTGCCTGGAAAATCCCATGGGTGGAGGAGCCTGGTAGGCTGCAGTCCATGGGGTGGCTAAGAGTCGGACACGACTGAGCGACTTTACTTTCACTTTTCACTTGCATGCATTGGAGAAGGAAATGACAACTCACTCCAGTGTTCTTGCCTGGAGAATCCCAGGGACAGGGAGCCTGGTGGGCTGCCGTCTATGGGGTCGCACAGAGTCGGACACAACTGAAGCGACTCAGCTGCAGCAGCAGCAGCAGCATACCATATAAGAACCATAAAACGCTATGTGTCCATTTACCCCCTTCAAAATGTTGTACTCTTGTTTTTAAACACTTCTGAATGCATTACAAACTCTATGATGCATTAGTGTCAGTGTTGCTTTAAAAAGAAAAACTTGTTTCAGATAGCTAAATTCAGTCTGTTGTCTGCTGTGGAAATTTCTTTTTCATCATTTAATCTGTCGAGCTTGGAAAGAATTTCTAGATTGATTTACATTCAACTATTTCGCTGGTGAATTTTTATTTATAATGGAAGACAAGAGGATGTCAGATTCTTTTAAGTAATCAAGAATATAAAGAGAAAAAAAAAGAACATAAGGAGAACTTAACTCTATATGTTTAAAATAAACTTGCCTTAACTGCAATTATTTAAAAAATTATGTTACTTTAATGCAATGGCTTTGAATAAAGACTGAAGACAAGTTTATATTTGCAAGAAATAACATTTAACATATTACTTTTCCTTATTCTCACATTTGTTAATCTGTTATTTACATGTTGTTACCTATTCAGTACTTATGAAAAATATAAAACATTAGATTGAATCTATCCTTCCCTTTTTATATCTTCAATTCCTTAAATATATATAGGCAGATCTATCTATCTATCTATCTATATATGATCTCTTTTGAATATACTTTCCTTCTCATGAGTTTTGATCTGAACCATATTAGCATATACTATTCAATCTGAATCATCATTGTAAATGAAGTGAGATATATTATAGAAAAAACACAATTTAAAAAAGGAAAATAAATCACTGAAATGTTGGGAAATGTACTTGAAGAGGAAAAGCTAAAAGACTAAGTAAGTGTACATACCCAAGAAAATTGAAAAGAAACTTACCAGCACAGTTCGTGTATGCTCCTGCATCACTTCAGTCGTGTCTGATTCTGTGTGACCCCATAGACGGCAGCCCACCAGACTCCCCCATCCCTGGGATTCTCCAGGCAAGAACACTGGAGTGGGTTGCCATTTCCTTCTCCAATGCATGAAAGTGAAAAGTGAAAGGGAAGTCTCTCAGTAGAGTCCGACTCTTTGCGACCCCATGGACTGCAGCCTACCAGGCTCCTCTGTCCATGGGATTTTCCAGGCAAGAGTACTGGAGTGGGGTGCCATCGCCTTCTCCACAGTTCATGTATATGAAAGTATGTTTTATGGGTGCCAGCTATTTTGTTTGTAAATTGAGGGCAGAACTTCAACAGTCTCCCTGTCATAGGCCTCATTTTCTTCATAGTATGATCTGTCTAACACAGGATTGGAAAAACAATGTCACTCAATAGCCATTTTCATTCATCTCTTTCCTATTCAGTTACTTAACAAGGACTCTAACTCTCTGCATCAAATCGAAACTTCCAACAAACAGCCCTCCATAAAATATTGTTATATGTTTTTATCTCATGGCTTAGTATTTCCCATACTAGCCCCTCCATTTATTTATTTTTTAGAAACTAACTTTATTTTATTTATTTATATGCACCATAGCCTAGATAATGCACTTCCTATATGAGTTTCATACATACTTGAACAGTTTTATGTTTAGACAGCATCTCTCCTCATCTTTTTATTTTGTCATCACTGATGATAATATTCATGCTATTCTTTTACTCCTGAGGTTGATATTCAAATTCATCCCCACCATTCCCATAACATAAATACTATCTGCCTTATCTCCTTCTATATCTCCTTCTTATCACTTCAGTTTTCCTGTTTTGGTCAAGGCCTTCTCAAGCTTAGCATCATCATCATTTAAGACTAGGCAATTCTTTGTTGTGGGGCATGTCCTATTCATACTGCAAGATGTTTAGTAGAATTGCAGTCCTCTTTGCACTAGATGCTACATTACCCTGACCCCATCAGAGCCAAAAATATCTCCAGCCATTGCCAAACATTCTTGCAGAGGCAAAAATGATCCCTGATGAAGAACCACTACTCCAGCCATACCAGCTTAGTAATAATTCCCCAGTGTACACTGATTCATGTGTCTATGCCTCTATCAGCATGATTTTTTCTCCCTTTTATACTATTCCTGTAAGTGAAAACGTAAAGAATTGTGTTCACAGTTAGAAGACAAACCAATAAACAAATAAAGCAGCTACCATAAAACTACCACAATGACCACAATAATTTAGGTATCTCTGCGTTGATGAAGCATAACCAGGTCGATAGGCAGAATTTATCTTTTTCTTCTTACTGCTGCTATCGTGTGCATTTTCCCATTGCTGCCTTCATCATACTTCCTCAGTGTTTATTTTCTTAAAATTTATCTCAACTAAAGGAATGTGAAAATAATGTGAATCCAAACAATCCCTGTAGCCCCTGGCCAGGCATGAATGTACCAGACAGTTATTGAAGAAAGCATTCAATATAATCTTTTCTGATGATTATCTTGATTAAGCAACCTATACACATATCCAATTGTATTAAGCTCTTAATATTTATTTTATGGTTTTAATAAACGTGGTAGATTAAAAATTGTTTTATTTGTTGTACAAGGGTATATTGCATTAATACAACACAGAGAATAGAACCAATGTTTTATAATAATTGTACATGGAGTATAACATTTAAACATTTTTGAATCACTATTTTGTAAAGGAATCTCTGTTGGCACAGCATTAAAGAATCTGCCTGCAATGCAGAAGACCATCTGCAATGCAGGAGATGTGGGAAGATTCCCCAGAGAAGGAAATGGCAACCCATGCCAGTATTCTTGCCTGAGAAATCCCATAGACAGAGGAACATGGTGGGCTATATAGTCCATGGAGGGGCAAGAGTCAGACAAGACTTAGCAACCACACCACCATGTTTTGCAAACCTGTAATTTAAATAATATTGTACAGCAATGATATGTCCAAAATAAATAAATAAAAATTAAGCTTAAAAAGTCAGTGTCTAAAAAAGAAACAGTTTAAAAATTAAACTTCAAAACTTACATAACTTTTTAATAAAAATATTTCTTGAAGAAAAGAAACTTTTTTCTTAATGCAGCATTAGAAACACAGTTTTTATGTGAACAAATGTTTTGATTGGATAGTAACATAATTGAGGAAAATATTAACTTACAAGAATTAGCCTGAGTAATATTACAATGCATAGGATTTTGTTGATGAGTTTTTTGTGCTTTACTTTTTTACTTCATACACATATGTATATACCATTTTATTATGTTTTCTAAAATATAGGCCACTTTGCTAAATTTAATAAACTCTACTTTAGACTAAATGCATCTTCAAGCATTCCAGATCCATCTTCAGACTTAAAACATTACTTTTGATATAAGTGAAGTGAAGTCGCTCAGTCGTGTCCGACTCTTTGTGACCCTGTGGACTGAAGCCTACCAGGCTCCTCCTTCCATGGGATTTTCCAGGCAAGAGTACTGGAGTGGGTTGCCATTTCCTTCTCCAGGGGATCTTCCTAACCCAGGGATCGAATCCAGGTCTCCGGCGTTATAGGCAGATGCTTTTACCGTCTGAGCCACCGATCTTTACCAAAATTTGAAAGCTTGTTTCTAGTTGTTTTTTTTTTTTTCTCCCATCAATTTCAATTTTCTTCTAAGTTTCTTAGCCAATGTTTGGTAGTGGCATATCTTTAAATAATCATGTCTGTGTGTGGTCTACATATGTTTATATATGTCATACATATATTATATATATATACACGCATACAAACTATTTGCACTTTTTCATCATCCCATTGAACCAAACATGAAACTAAAGAGGAAATGAACCTCCATCCTTCCTGTTGCTCCTTGTGCTTATGGAAAGAAGTGTTGTGAACAGCTGAGCTCCAATCCCTGGGATATTTTATGAATACAAAATGCACTAGGGTCAGCTTCAGTATATCATACTCTAAAGGATGCTTGTTTGAGAATTTAAAACAATAAGGGGGTTGTTGGACATCAAGAGTTATGGACATTAAGCTAATGTTATAGTTAAATGTTTGGCTTAATGCACAATGTTATGCCAGAGTCAGCATATCTTTGACCATTGGTGCCTTTCTGCTTTAGAAGTTGGTGACATTCCAAAGCCAGAGACTTAAATCAGACCTCAGACCACTAAACTGATTACTACTCTCCTTCCCCACAACCCCTCCCCACAGCTTTCTCTTCTTTATCTCTTTTCCAGTTGTTACATAGGCTTACAGTTTTTTCCATACATTTATTAAACACATATTCATTTTTTACATAATTCAAGGCACTAGCAGAGATGAAAAGGACATTGTACCTAACTCTGAGGGCTCTCAGTTTAGAATGAAAACATTTCCACCAACAGATCAATTGAAAATGGGTAAGTTCTGTACTAAGAAACTAGAACAGAGGCTCAGGGAAGGCTTTAGTGATGAGACAACTTGTACACTGCTCTGAAAGTATAATTAAGAGTTGTCATGGCAGAAAAAAGGAGGAAGAAAAGTCCCATGAGTGGAAAAAACTCAAAAAAACACTGCCTGAGCAAAAGCTGACTTGAAATAGATAGTGTCATTTGAAAACTGATAAAAATATTTTATGGACCACACCTCTGGGTTCCACTAGCAAACTTTGCACGGCTGTCTAATGCCCCTCAGCTTGAGAAGGTAGCAGTGATCAGGATTGCCAGCTTCCTCCTCAGGGCTGATGCCATCTGAGTGATTCTCAGGCCTCTACACCATGTACTAAGATCCACATGGATAAGAATTGGAACTTTCTTGTGTAATGCTTGTTGTTTTATGCATATGTGAGTGCTTTTATTTTTCCTTTTATACCATAAAGCTTAAATAAAATTTTATATAGAATCAGAAGCTCAACAGAAAACAAATGATGAGGGAGGTGACATGATCTAGGTGAAGAAAGAACCATTTGATACTATGATTTTCCACTGAACAGCCACTCAACTCACTACAGCATCAACAACTTGCATAAGTTTTCCAGAAGCAAACCGCGCTTTTGCTTGCCTTGTGGAATTACAGAAAAGGAAGAAACTAGGCCCCTTCAAAAATAAACCTATAGGAGATTTCTATGATGGTTCTGCTTTACTAGGAGAATTTCCAGCTTGCAAACCACAAACAAGAAAAGTTCCGTATTTTTTGAAGTTTAATCCAATTAGAATAAGGCCAAAAACATTCAAGGATTAACTCCCCTTGCCTCCTGCTGTAAAACCCAGAATTATATGTCGAGTAAAGGAAAATGTAAAATAGAATAAATATGGTTAGAACTGGGGGCAATTAGTGTGAAACTCAAAATTTAAAACATACAGCCTCCAGCTGTATTTTACACAGCAAGATTCAGATGAGGAAGGTAAAGTAGAATCTACCACGGAGGATCCAAAATATTACCACCTGAACCCACAGATCATTCTTAGAAAAAATGAACCCTGGGACAAGTAAAATTTGTGTGCATTCAGATAGAATTGAATGAGTTATAGCATCACTTACAGGGAATTCTTCCTAAGATTCAATAACATGATTATAACCAGACTGCTAAATCTAATTTCTTGTCCATGGAATTCTCTAGGCAAGAATACTGGATTGGGTTGCCGTTTCCTTCAACAATAAGAGGAATGCAAAAACAAGTTAGGTGACACTATGAGGTGGAAGAAGCAACTGGATAAATAAGCGGGACCCATTCGTCAATAAGTCAATGTCAATAAAAGATGGGGAGAGGGTAGGAGACGAAAGGTGCCCAGTGTAACAAGATTAAGGAAACATAGCAACTAAAAACAAAGCTTAACCTTTAACTGGATCTTAAACAAATGAACTTTATAAAACCTTTTCACTAATTGGTGAAGTTTTAAAATGTAATAGATGAACT
>SJYQ01000364.1:230901-251155 GCA_006410935.1 Redunca redunca | reverse complement strand
GTAAGATACAATGAGTTTGACACTAACTTCATTTGTTCACTCATTCTTCATTTATTCTTCTCATTCAGTAAATGATTTATAATCTCATCATTCTCCAGAAATTACTGAATTTTTAGTTTTTATGTATCATTGATCTACTTGCTCAAGTTACTAAAACCATCTGAGTTTAAATTTTATCAGCTATAAAATGAGGATATTAATAAATATATCATATTATATAGGGCTTCCCTGATGGATCAGTTTTAAAGAATCTGCCTGAAGTGTAGATAATGTAGTGAGGAATAATCTACTTGCAAATACAGTAGATACGAAAGATGTGGGCTCAACCCTTGGTTCAGGAAGATCCCCTGCAACCTGCTCCAGTATTGTTGCCTAGAAAATACCATGGAAAGAGGAGACTGGCGGGCTACAGCCCATGGGGTCCCAAAGAGTCAGACATGACTGAGTATACACACACACACACACACACACACACACACATTTTTTGAGGAATAAGTAAGTTACTAAGTATAAGGTGTTAGAATTCAATGGTAACAAAGTGAATGGTGGCATTTTCACAAATAGTGGTGTCACTGACATTAAAAGTATAATGATTAAGGTAGACTATTTTCCAAAAGTTATTTTTTTTCTTGCTTCAGAGCATTCCTCATCTCCTTTTAAGCAGTTTTCCTATTGAAGAATTACAGTAAACTTTATTGCATATGCCAGATTAGCTATTTCTTAAAAAATAGAACCAAAATCCTAAATTTTCCTTATGATTTAAGGATTATAAAAATCATAAGCATGGACATGTTTCAAAGAAAGATTTTTCTCCTGTATTGTGGAATCATTCATATTATCTGTTAGTGAGTATTTTAAATAAAAATTATAAAATACTCAAAAGTTTTCAGGAATAATTTGCAAACACTTTGTTACATTTTGAAAGATACCAGATGAATTTACCCAGTAAGTTTGCATTAGAGACTGGATAACTGGTGCAGAGAACTGCAATTAGTTCTTATATATGTTCCTTTGAAACAGTGCCCATGAAATCTCTGGATTATACTTTCTAAATAAAACAGCACACTGTTAAAGTCCCAGAGTCTAGAAATATTTGATATCAGAAACAGACTCCATAATTAAATAGTTCATGAACAGGAAAATCAGGTGACCACCTTAACTGGATTTTAATAATTCGATAACTATAGTGCTACCATTCATGTAGTTGTCCTCAAAGGCTCTGTGTTTCAATTTCCTTTCCTCATTTTCTTACCTGTTTATAAATGTCTGTTGGAGGCTGAAGCCCACGGTGCAAGGTTTTGTTAATAATACATTTAAGGCTTCCCTGGTGACTCAGAGTTTAAAGCATCTGCCCACAATGCGGGAGACCTGGGTTCGATCCCCGGGTCAGGAAGATCCTCTGGAAAGGGGCATGGCAACCCACTCCAGTATTCTTGCCTGGAGAATCCCATGGATGGAGGAGCCTGGTGGGCTACAGTCCACAGGGTCGCAGAGTTAGACACGACTAAGCGACTTCACTTTCAATTTAAGATAAAACTGTGATAGAATGTATGTTCCCCCAGTAGAGAAGGCAGTGTTATACTTTATAGGAGAGGTGGTCTCTCTAAGCTCACTTCCCAAGAATTGATCACAGCTGAAACAGAATGAGTGGGAACTAATCAAGTGAAACCAACTTTCTTGGCCAGTTCAATTCATCTGTACAATTGACAAGGACACAACAAAATAATTAGTCACTATTCTTAAGCCACTAAGACAGCCTTAGGGAAAATTAGGGGAAAAAGTGCCAATCAAAAAGTGCTTGATGTAACCCATGGTAAAAACACAAAAATTGAGATGGACATGGACTAGAATGTAACTACTGTACCCAAATATGTATGTTGTGTCACTAAATGGAAAATATACCATTTATATCGAATAGTCTATTCAGAAGGCAGAGCATGGCTAAAACTATGACATATCCCTAACAATAAAATACCTGGAGTAATAAAATAATTATAAATATCAGCCAGAAATATATAGTAAGTAGCCAAATATATTCTATTACTTGAGTGTTTATCTCTTCTTAAGAAATAGAACATTTCCAAAATAACAATAAAACTGTACTAAATATAATTTAGGCTGAGAAAATTCAGAAGGCAATTCAGGATTTAACAATGCTTATAATGTTTATTAAGAACGCCTAGAAATAGTCAAATTGTGAAGTGTGAAAGCATAGTTTCCAACACTGTTCCAATTTCTAACAAGTTCAGGGGCATTCTAAAACCACTTTCAGGTTCAAGAATTTTCACAGTACTCCCTGAAAACTTATATTTATGGCTATTGTTTATTAAAGTGAAAAATACAAATTTTGCAAGCCGTCAAAGGAAGAAACACATAAAGCAGAGTCTAGTAGGATCCCAAATATGAAACTTGCATTCTCCTTTCCTGGAAATGACATGTAACAATGGCAATTTTGCCAAACAAGGAAGCACAACCAAGATTCTGTCTCTATAGTTTCCGCTGTAGCTTTAATACACAGATATTGTTGGTTGATTGCTCACATGGCTGAACCAGTCTCTAGGTCAGTTGATACCACAAGAGCCATAGCTGCCACTCTAGGTCACACTGTTGGTCTTTATGGTGGGGACAGCCCCCATCCTCAAGCCATTGGGTGCAGATGACCTGACCCCTATATCCAATGTAGCCAGCCCCCACCTCAAACAAAGATGCTCCTCATTTCAGTTCAGTTCAGTTCAGTCACTCAGTCCTCAGTCGTGTCCAACTCTTTGCGACCCCACGAATCGCAGCACGCCAGGCCTCCCTGTCCATCACTATCTCCTGGAGTTCACTCAGATTCGCGTCCATCGAGTCAGTGATGCCATCCAGCCATCTCATCCTCGGTCGTCCCCTTCTCCTCCTGCCCCCAATCCCTCCCAACATCAGAGTCTTTTCCAATGAGTCAACTCTTCGCATGAGGTGGCCAAAGTACTGGAGCTTCAGCTTTAGCATCATTCCTTCCAAAGAAATCCCAGGGCTGATCTCCTTGAGAATGGACTGGTTGGATCTCCTTGCAGTCCTCCTATCAGTTGTTAAATAGATATCTCAGAAACCAAGGGTAAAAGCAAGATATTTCTTTGAGCAAGGCCAAATTCTTTACTACACAATGAATATTAAATGATTATTTCACACCTAGGTGTGAAGTTAAAGAAAATAAGTAATATCAATAGATAAGTACATTGTGAATGTCTGGTTTCACTATGAATTTTCTTAACTAGGACAACATAATCATCTACTCTTAAATATTCTATTCCCTAGTGGTCAATGAGTATTCAGTTTATATAGTTGGATGCATAACCAACCTCTCCAATATTGAGACTGCCAAGAGCATTTTAATCTCAAATCATTTTATTTTAATCATCAAGTATTTTTATAGATACATGTCTACTCTGAGTTATTTTTTGTAAGAAAGCTTTTCATCATACCACATGCCACCTTTTCCCACCTTCTTAAACATAATTATAACAATATTAACTCTTGGTTCACCCTTTGTCCAGTTCAGGGACTTCTCAGCTAATTTATTCAGCTGTCTCATTTCGGTTTAAAACTATCCCTTGGAAGATAATTTAATTTGATGGAAATGAGCTAATGACCATCAAATAGACCTGAATTAAATATTTTAGGAATTCTAGTTATTGAGTCTGATCAGTTCTAACATATGATTACTAATATCCCCATTTTTAAGGAGATTATTCATAAGGATTAACATTTTCAAAATGAATAAGATTATCTGGTGCCACTCTGAGAACAAAATACAAGGCATATTGATTTTATAAATATTTGTTGTATAAATAAAATTATATAATTTTTTCATGAAAATTTCCATTTAGAATATTATTTATCCAGATAGAGAATATCTATAAGCAGAGAACCCAGCAATAGGAAAGTAAAAGCTGCCAATCAATTACCCTAATGCCATGATCATGAAGAAGGAAACACTTTAGATGAACAACTGATTGCAGAGTTGGAGTCAGAACACAGCTTTGCCATGAATGGGTCTGAAAAACACACTTGTGTCCATGGAAGGCTTCAGGGATAATGCTTCTGTGCCAGAACTTAGTATTAGTCTGTAGGAATATTATTCTCTAAAGGATGTCTCCTATGTGGATATTAATTCACATTACACTTCTCTAAGGATCATCTACAATGATCTGGCATTCACCATGAAGGGGCCAACATATGACCAGCACTTAAAGAAATCTTGAGGATAAATATCTTTTTTTTAAGAGCTCTTTTCTAGTGGAAAATGACTACTTTTAATCAAAGTAAAACTAGTCCCCAGTCTAAAGAATAAAATGACATATATTGAATGCTTATATGTCATGTGCTGTATATATATTATTAATTCATTCCTCCTGCACAGATGATTCTATTTTTATTTTCAAGGAAGACACTAGGTACACAAAGTTTGAAGAACCTCTCCCAGATGAAGCTGCTAAAGTGGCCAGTGAAAGATTCAATCCCTACTTTATAGTATTTCAAAAAATATTATTTCTCATACTCTTGTCTCACCTGTTGCAAGGTCATACCAAAATGGCCCAGTTGCTCTGAATCTAGTGTTGTGAATAGCCTTATTGATGGATCTGATTGTTTCCATGCTTTTCCTTGAGGCTAAGAAAGACAGAGATGCTAATAAATTTCAAGGAATGAGATGGTCAGCCTGTCTTCAAATCTCTATCTGCCACTTGCTAGCGTGCAACCTTCAGCACATTATTCAACTCTCTAGACAAGTTTTCCTCCTAAGTGAACTAGGTATGACATAGCCAACTTCATAGGTTTTCTCTACACAGTAAATAAGAAAAAGCACTTAGCATAGTACTTGATACTAAGGTGTGAGACAGCTCAGCAACTTCTCTGGGAGACAAACACAAGGGACCTCAGCATTAAACTGATTGAAAATTTGATGCTAGGAACCCAGGTTTTTTGTGTTTTTTTTTTAAATAAAGCATCTTAAATACCAGGCAAGTATAAACTGGACCCAGTACTGTCAAAAAAAAGTGAAGATAAGTGATGCCTAAGGTAATTGATCTGCTCATCTTTTTTTCTAAGGCTAACAAAGTTGAGAGTTGCAATTACAAGAGCTAAAACTGCCCAGTGATCATACATGAAGATGGAAGATATAGTTAATTGAACATCTGAACTGAAATCATACAAGTTCTAGTTACATTTAACTGAAATGCTGAACTCAAGGAGTCCAAGGTCTGATTCTTTTTTTTTTTTTTTGAATTTTTTTTTCTCTTTATTTATTTTTATTTTATTTTTTTTTTTACATGTTTCAATGCCATTTCCCCATCTCATCCCACCCTCTCCCTCTCTCTCTCCCCCAGAGTCCAAAAGTTCACTCTATAGATCTGAGTCTCTTTTGTTGTCTCGAATACAGGGTCATCATCCCCATCTTTCTAAATTCCATATATATGCGTTAGTATACTGTATTGGTGTTTTTCTTTCTGGCTTGCTTCACTCTGTATAATCGGCTGATTCTATGTGTAAGACTTTTAGCTCTTTTTAAGTAAGTGATATTAGTGACTGATCAGTGACTGCCTAACACTCTTTGCTTATTACAAGAGAAGCAGTTAATATGTATTGAAGGGTTACCATGCTGCTAGAAAGGTTCTAAGATGTTTACATATGTTAATTCAAGGAATTCTCACAAGTTTCTTATGAGGTAGCATCTATTATTATCTCAGTTCTACAGACTAGTAAATAGGCACATAGAGTTGAAATGGCTTGCCCAAGGACTCACAAGATCAGAACCAAAGAAATTTGAGCCCCATTTCTTACTACCACAATGTACTGACTCTTTAAGTCAAAAGTGGCTGATATCTATGAAATAAGAGACATTAAGTGTATTAACACCTACTTGATAGTATAGGTAAAAGATTTCTATCTAAGGATTCAAAAACAAGCATACACTTTGTTTATAGAAAATTACTTTCAATGCCCTTCCAAGTAAATATAAAAGGAATGTTAAAAACTCTAACAAGGAGCTCCCATGTGACTCCCTGTGGCCTTGAACACAATACAAGGAAGCATACTTCAAAAACTACATTTGCTTCTGTTTTCAATCCCAGTTTTCACATGGAGTTCTTTCTCTCATTCCTAAACTTTACTGTAAAAACTTTACACAGAAAAGTATATTGAAATGATAGTACAATCAATAAGCATCTACACGTCTAGATTCATCAGTGGTACCATTTGGCTATACATAATTTGTCTTTCCTTTACAAACACATGTATGTGTGCTAAGTCACATCAGTTATGTGTGACTCTTTGCAAACCTATGGATTGTAGCCTGAGAAGCTCCTCTGTCCATGGGATTCTCCAGGCAAGAACACTAGAGTAGGCTGTCATTCTCCCCTCCAGGGGATCTTCCTGACCCAGGGGTCAAACCTGCATTTCTTGTGTTTCCTGAATTGGCAGGTAAGTTCTTTACCACTAGTGCCATCTGGGAAGCTCCTCTACACACACACACACACACACACACACACGGTGGGTTGGTATTTTGAAACTAAGTTGTATACCTGGTATTTCACTGCTTAATACTGCCTCATGAATCCCTCAAGAACAAAGTATTCATTTGGTACTTTATTGGGAATATTCTTAATTTGATTTTCTGTATCTCAGCTTTATAAGTGAGACTAAATCAAAAGATACCCAAGTCTTATAAATCTTAACTGATTCAGAAAGTCTGAATATGAATAGAATGACTTTTTTCTGGAATTGCTAGTGAAAGTGTCTGTAAGTCTTTAGAAAATGCTCTTGTCACAGTCAAGTACTATCATCATCCTCAAA
Source organism: Redunca redunca (assembly GCA_006410935.1). Taxonomy (NCBI): domain Eukaryota; kingdom Metazoa; phylum Chordata; class Mammalia; order Artiodactyla; family Bovidae; genus Redunca; species Redunca redunca. Next base: position 244,327 of record SJYQ01000364.1, on the reverse strand, counting down.
TGAAAAAGAGGTATAAATCACAGGGTTGCTACATGCTGAATTCAAGTACAGCTCAAGGCGCTCATGTGATTTGTCTTCATTTTTAAAATTATGTCTGGGGTCCAGATGGTGCTCATCTCCAAAACTTCAGCTTTTGTATGTGGAGAGGAGCCCTCACTATTCACTCTACTTTTTTAACACTCAACATATAAGTCTTAAAACTCCAATAAACAGTGAATGTTCTTTAGACATTAAACAATGAATATTCCTCAGTGTTAACTCAGTGCTGTCACACACAAAAAAGTTGTGAACTTGGTAAATTATCTCCCATATTTAAAACTGATTGTAAACTTAATAAAACACTATAAATATTGGAATTTGAGAAAAACATCTACTTCTGCATCATTGACTATGCCAAAGTCATTGTGTGAATCACAGAAACTGTGGAAAATTCTTAGGGAGTTGGGAATACCAGACCACCTTACCAGTCTCCTGAGAAACCTGTATGCAGGTCAAGAAGCAACAGTTAGAACTGGACATGGAACAACAGACTGCTTCAAAATTGGGAAAGAATACGACAAGGCTGTATATTCTCACCTTGCTTATTTAACTTCTATGCAGAGTGCAACATGCAAAATGCCGGGTGGGATAAATTACAAGCTGGAATCAAGATTGCCAGGAGAAACAACTTCAGATATACACATGATCTCACTCTGATGGCAGAAAGTAAAGAGAAACTAAAGAGCTTCTTGATGAAGGTGAAAGAGGAGAGTGAAAAAGCTGCTTTGGAACTCAACATTAAAAATCTAAGATTATGGCATCTGCTCCCATTCAGTTCAGTTCACGAGCTCAGTCATGTCCGACTCTTCCCAACCCCATGAATTGCAGCATGCCAGGCCTCCCTGTCCATCACCAACTCCTGGAGTTCACTCAAACTCATGTCCATCGAGTCAATGATGACATCCAGCCATCTCATCCTCTGTCGTCCCCTTCTCCTCCTGCCCCCAATCCCTCCCAGCATCAGAGTCTTTTCCAATGAGTCAACTCTACGCATGATGTGGCCAAAGTACTGGAATTTCAGCTATAGCATCATTCCTTCCAAAGAACACCCAGGATTGATCTCCTTTAGAATGGACTGGTTGGATCTCCTTACAGTCCATGGGACTCTCAAGAGTCTTCTCCAACACCACAGTTCAAAAGCATCAATTCTTCGGCGCTCAGCCTTCTTCACAGTCCAACTCTCACATCCATACATGACCACTGGAAAAACCATAGCCTTGACCAGACAGACCTTTGTTGGCAAAGTAATGTCTCTGCTTTTAAATATGCTATCTAGGTTGGTCATAGCTTTCCTTCCAAGGAGTGCTCCCATTACTTCATGGCAAATAGATGGGGTAAAGGTGGAAATGGTGACAGATTTTATTTTTCAGACCTCTAAAATCACTGTGAACGGTGACTGCAGCCATGAAATTAAGACATTTGCTCCTTGGAAGGAAAGCTGTGACAAACCTAGACAGTGTATTAAAAAAAAAAAAAAAAACAGAGACATCACTTTGTCAACAAAGGTCCATAGAGTCAAAGTTATGTTCTTTCCAGTAATCATGCATGGATGTGAGACTTGGACCATAAAGAAGGCTGGATGCTGAAGAATGGATGCTTTTGAATTGTGGTGTGCTGGAGAAGGCTCTTGAGAATTCCTTGGACAGCAAGGAGATCAAATCAGTCAATCCTAAAGGAAAACAACCCTGATTATTCATTGGAAAGACTGATATTGAAGCCGAATCTCCAATACTTTGGCCACCTGATGCAAAGAGCTCACTCCTTGGAAAAGACCCTGGTGCCCAAGAAGATTGAGAGCAAGAGGAGAAGGAGGTGGCAGAGGATAACATGGTTAGATAGCATCATCAACTCAATGGACATGAGTTTGAGCAAACTCTGGGAGATAGTGAAGGACAGGAAAGCCTGGCATGATATACTTCATGGGATCACAAAGAGTCAGACAATACTTTATGACTGAACAATAACAAGAAAATACTTCTAATATAAACTCTTTATAATGTTGAAAGCACTGTAAGATTTAGACAGAACACAGTATAGGAATATAAAATAATGTGTCAGAGTACGGACTATGGAGACATACCACCATATGGCTCCAAATTCACCATATCCAAATTCTGACTTCTTCCACTTAATATCTGTATGAGTTTGAGTAAATTGTGCCTCATTTCTCACATCTATAAAAAGGAGATTACAATATTTATCTAATTGTTCAATTGTGAGAATTTTTGAGAGTCGTGAGTATATCAGCAAAACTTTGATAACATCACATACAGTCAGTTAAAGTGTTAGTTATAGCTGAAAATATCACAATGATTAGAGAAGCAGTTCTCAAAAATTGCTGGTCTCTGAATTCCTATATTGAGAATCTCAACATGTTTTGTTTAAGTTGGTATGTATAACCATGTAAGAAATTAAAATTGAAATTAATTCATTTAAAAAATAAAATGTGTTCAAATAAACAATATATTTTAGTAGAAAATAACTACATATTTTCCCAAGAAATAATGAGAAGAGTGGTGGTATTTTACATCTTGGCACAAGTCTTTACCTGACGTCTATGATGTCAGACATTAGATTTCATATTTGCTTCTGAATGTGGTATGTAATACTATGTCCTTTTGGTTAAAGTATCTGAAGAAAATCCAGATTCACACAGATATGTAGTTGGAAATAAGAGGACTATTTTAATAGATTTTTCAGAAAACTTCAGATATTCCATTCTTCTTGATAGTGACCCCAAAATTTGATGAGTGATTGTCTACTAAAACTTCATTGCAGTGCGCATTCTGAAACTGAATCAATGCATATTGCTACATTCTCTTACATTATACTCTGTTACACTGAATGGCCTATTTTGCACTTTGGTCTTGTCTTATAGAAAATGGATCAATTTTCTACCTTGATCACTTGAAAAATACTGGCTCTCTGAGTTATGCCATTCTTTCAAATATTCACATATTTTATAAAAATATATTTGTTAATATCACCAACACCTTTATCTGAAAACTCTGTAAGGATTGGCAATCTCTAAAACTCACGGTGGCTATCTCAGTTTTTCCTGAATTCTAATCTTCTCTTAAAAGCATGAATTTTTCATTGCCAACAAATACTATCAGTTGATTTTCTTCAAAGTGACAAGATGATTTCTTTTATTCTAAAGTAAATGTGTACCAAATACTCAAAGCCATATTTTGTCTGTCAGTTAATTTTTCAAGTAAAAATTGTATTCCATGAAAAGAAGGAGATTGTTACAACTCTCAACTCAAATGGACAAGTGCTCTTTCCAAAGAAAGCCATGATAGTCAAAAATGCTTTTTTGTGTACTTCTCAATTTGTCAAAGAAAATATTAAGCAGACATGTGCTCTCTTGCTTGTGGACAAGATGGACTAAAAGGGACAGAATAGATACTCCTCCCATCTCTGCAAAAACACAGACAAAATATATGAATCAAATGTTTTCAAAAACACTGGGTAACAACTGAAAAAGCACTGATTCTCGACAGATGGAAAACAAAAGAAGTCATCCCTACAAGTGCCCTATTTCATTCCTTCAAGAGAGTTTCTAGGTCATGGCACAAAGAGAGAATGCAGAGGGCTCATGGACTCTCCGAATTGAGGAGACTGAGAATCCAAGTGGCTAAGTGTTCATAGGAAAGAAAAGTGAACAACACAGAGAGAGAGCCCTGGAAATCTTTTCAGGATCTCCCTCAAGTGCTCATTAGGGTGCTGATTAGCAATACATTTATTTTTAATGTGTGTGTTGATAATATTTATTCATTCCTGTTATTATTATTATTCCTACTTTTATATCCTCCTGAGGCTTAGCATTTTAACTAGATATTTATTTTGGAAGCCTCCTAGATTAACAAAAATTTCTCACTTCAAAATAGCAAGAATTCTACCACAGGTTAAATGTCATTGCTGGTTCTGGATTAAGGACTAAGTGATTCTTGGCAAAACTCAGATGACTTGATTTGTTGCACTGAGCAAATCCTATCCTTTCCTTCATTTCCAGGAAATATTGTTTGCTTTTTTTGTTATTTACTTTCTAAATGGTCAATGTTACCTAGGTTATCATATAGTATAGTTACCTATACAAATTTTTTATTATGCTTAAAAGCTTCTGTTGGCTTTATCTGTAATTTAAGATCACTTGAATGCTTATCCAGCCATTTGATCCACTAGAAAAATGAAGGTTTGAATCTGATACAGTAATTCTTCCATTTAGAACATCTGGCTAAATTAGCATCCTGAAGTAGGATGTTATAATAATTAACGCATATGACCACCAGAGTTGATCAACTGATGGATAACCTTCCCACCTAGCCATCATGAGCTGAAATTATTTGGTAAATAGGCACCTGCTACAATGTCCTATCTTGTAGACTTCTCAGCAGAATTCTTACCATTAGAGAATATGTGGCTACTAAAAATTAATCCTCTTCATTCTTTCTTTTAGATTCTGATTATACACAGACACACATATATATACATATTTAATTTGTACATGCAGGAAAAAGTAAACTCAAAATATTTATATTGACTTCCTCTTTTAGGCATATGTTTCTATCTTGCTTATCAGTAATAATTATATATGTGTGTATGTGTGTATATATATATATATGTATACATATATGCATAATTATACCTAAACATTGCAAAGATATATGTATATGTAGAATATATATATATACACATGTACTAAAATTATTAAAATCAATAAAAATGTACTAAAATAAAAAAACCAACCATCTACCATCTATCAAGTTTCCCCATTTTTGGCATTACAACTACTCCAGTGTGTATTTTATTTTAACTTTTTAAGTTTCATTTTTAACTTATGGCCTTTAATAGGCTTGAAATGGTTCCATTACTTAAGATTTCAAGCTTACATTTTTTTTCTCTTAGCTGATGACCAACTCCTTCAGCTAGATTATGCATCTATTTAGTAATTGTCTTGATATATTTTTTAAACTTCCCTTATTTTTGGTAATGATAGAAGGTTTTATGCCCATGAATTATTTCTGTCCAAGAATAGAATAAAATCTTCTCTAAGAGACACCACTTTACTTTTTTTGAGATTGAGAGTAAAAGTCATAATCTTGGCATAAAGACGTGCACATGATAAGATGTAACAGCTTCTGTTAACATATCTGATTTTAAAGTAATAAACATCAATTAACTAAGACAATGATCACTGTAGTTTTGTTCAGGAGTGACAACAATGAAAGTTCAGGGGTGTTTTTTCCTATGTGTGCATGAATTCCTTTTTTTTAAATAAATACTTTCTCTCAAACTTATTTCTATTTTATATTTTCTACTTTAAAGTCTGAATGAACCACTTCAGGCTACTCAGGCTTGTACCTATCAATTCAGTGACCTGAGCAGTATGGGATGCAGACCAGTCTTCAGTGATGGGCTGAGCACCTCTGCCTGCCATAGGCACTGCTGAACCGGCCCCGGAATATCTGAACCTCTAGATACCTCTGTGATCTCAATTGAATAGCAGTTAACTCGGGTGCTGGACCAGCCTATTAACCCCAAACAGTTCCTACTTGGTCACTCTGCCTTTTCAGCAGTGGCTCATTCTTGCTTTTCAATCTCTTCAGCCTCTCTGTAGAACTAGAGATGAGGTGTGACCTCCTATGATGTTACTGCCATGGAAATGGTACTGCACATGTGCAAGACCTCCTGGGCTAGCATCCACCACTCAGATCCACTGAATGAGCTCCCTTGTTGCTGCCTAGGCTGGCAATGTCCACAAAGTGCAGAAGAGAGTCTATGTTACACAGGGCAAGGCGGCCAGGTTAGCATAAGACATCCCTGTGAGAGGCTGGTGGTCTACAGGGCTCAGTAACCTCCTGAAGGCTGTTCTCAGAAGGCTAGCAGTTCCCAGAAGGCTGTCTGGATCTGGTGAGTGAAGGTTCCAGAAGTGAAACAGCCAGCAATATGAGTAGCTCTAGTGGCAGCAGCAAACATCAGCCCAACTCTCGTCAGTATTCCTGGAGGAAATGACACTGACATCAGCCAGGTTTTTCATGGGAACAATGGCATAAGCTTTCAGCAGAAGCTTCCCTCAGAGTTTCTCCAGATTGGTAATGTAAGACGTTATCACTTTTCCTTTTGTAGATGTAGTGTTCCATATGGAAGTCAAGATCCATGCCCTCTCAGAGGATTCCCACTATAAGGAATTTGAGGACATCCCCTTCCTTCATTCATTGGACACCAAGGGCTCGGGACGTTGTGAAAGCTTCCCTTACATCATGACAGGAGCCCCTGAACCCCTATCTAGGTACATGCTACATGAACCCCTATGTAGGTAGCTCTGTGCACAAAACACTGCTGTGGAACTTCAAGGAAAGTAGGTGCCTTCCATAGATATCAACATTTCATTATATATTGTTCTAGGACATTCTACATGTTAGCATTCCATCATATATTTTGTTAGGACTTTTAAAATATTTATTCCCCAAAGCTACATTTCTGGTACCCCAAAGTACAAGGATCTAAGAAACCAAATAAAGAAAAGCAAACATAAACAAAACATATAAGGTCAAATTTCAATATAATGTTTTGTTAAATCTACTTTATTGTAGTACAATTTAATAATTTTAATTAAACTTATTCAAACCAAGAAAAAAATGAAGACAGCTCACGTATTTCTCTCACCTTTCACAACCATGNTCACCTTTAACAACCATGCCTCTGGCAACCACTAATCTATTCTCTGTATCTATAAGCTTGTTTATTATTTAGATTCCATATAAAAGAGAGATGATAGGGTACTTGTCTTTCTTTATTTCCCTTAGTATAAAGCTCTCAAGGTCCATTCATGTTGTCACAAATGGTGAGATTTTATTATTTTTATGGCTGAATAATATTACAATATATATAATGATATATGTATGTATATTATAGTTTCCTTAGCTATTCATCCATTGATGAGAGATACTTTGTTTTCATATCTTGGCTATGGTAAATAATGATGTAGTGAACATCATGGGGATGCAAATAGCTTTTCAAATTAGTGGTTTCATTTTCTTCAGGCAAATACCCAAAAGAGGAACTGCTATATCATATGGTGAAAGTGAAAGTGAAGTTGCTCAGTCGTGTCCAACTCTTTGAAACCCCATGGACTGTAGCCTACCAGGCTCCTCTGTCCATGGGATTTTCCAGGCAATAGTACTGGAGTGGATTGCCATTTTCTTCTCCAGGGGATCTTCCCAACCCAGGGATTGAACCCGGGTCTCCTACATTGCAGACAGACGCTTTACCATCTGAGCCACCAGGGAAGTCCATATCATATGGTAGTTCTGTAATATTTTTTTTTGAGAAAGCTCTAGTCTTTTTTCCATGGTGGTTGCACAAATTTAGAATCCCACCAACAGTACTTGAGGGTCCCCTTTCTCCATATTCTCTTGAGTATTTTTTATTTTTAGTTTTTAAAATAGCCACTCTAACAGGTATGAGATGGTATCTCATTGTGTTTCCAATTTGTTTCCTTGATGAGCAAAGATGTAGAGCAACTTTTTACTTGCCTGTTGGCCATGTAAAAGTCTTCTTCAAAAAAATATGTATATAGTTGGATCTTTTATCCATTTTTAAATTGAATTGTCTGGTTTCTTCGAGTCCTATGAGTTCTTCATATATTCCAGATATTAGCCTTTTCTCGGATACATGATTCACAAATATTTTTTCTCATCCATAGTTTGCCTTTTCATTTTGATGATGGTTTCCTTTGTTATACAGAACCATTTTGGTTTGTTGTAGTCGCATTCATTTTATTTTTGCTTTTGTTGCCATTACTTTTGGTGTCAAATTCAAAAAAGAAAAAACTCATGTCCAGGACTAATGTTAACATGCTTACAGCCTATACATTTTTTAAATATATTTTATGGTTTCAGGCTTTCAGTTCAGTTCATTTCAGTTCAGTTGCTCAGTCGTGTCCGACTCTTTGCGACCCCATGAATCGCAGCATGCCAGGCCTCCCTGTCCATCACCATCTCCCGGAGTTCACTCAGACTCACGTCCATCATGTCCGTGATGCCATCCAGCCATCTCATCCTCTGTCGTCCCCTTCTCCTCCTGCCCCCAATCCCTCCCAGAATCAGAGTCTTTTCCAATGAGTCAACTCTTAGCATGAGGTGACCAAAGTACTGGAGTTTCAGCTCTAGCATCATTCCTTCCAAAGAAATCCCAGGGCTGATCTCCTTCAGAATGGACTGGTTGGATCTTCTTGCAGTCCAAGGGACTCTCAAGAGTCTTCTCGAACGCTTCATTTCAAAAGCATCAATTCTTCAGCTCTCAGCCTTCTTCACAGTCCAGCCCTCACATCCATACATGACCACAGGAAAAACCATAGCCTTGACTAGATGGACCTTAGTCGGCAAAGTAATATCTCTGCTTTTGAATATGCTATCTAGGTTGGCCATAACTTTTCTTCCAAGGAGTAAGCGTCTTTTAATTTCATGGCTGCAGTCACCAGCTTAGCTTCTAATGATAGCTTATGTTGGATTTGCGATCTCTGAAGAAGATTTAGCTTCAGGACCAGGGACAAGACTTGATCACTCAGAGCTTTTGTGTGGCAGAAGTTTTATTGCAATGATAAAGAACAGAGAAAGCTTCTGACACAGACATCAGAAGGGGGATGGAGAGTGCCCCCCTCACTAGTCTTATCAAGGTCTTATATACTTTTACCAGACCCACTCCCACAACACACATCTTAAATTAACAAGATTAGAACTAACAATAGAAAGGTCTTACCATACCCACTCCTGCAGCAAGATAGCAAGGTTAGTTAGGAGGTACTTGTTGAGGAGAAACATGTCCTTGAGCAAGACATTGTTGTTATATAATCATCAGTACAGGAAAACATAAAGAAAAACTTAAGGAAAAGCATACCCTTAAACAAGGTGAGTTGTTTTGTTGTGTAATCATTAGCTCTGGGCTTAAAGAAAGTTAGTCTTAAAGGTTGTTGTCATACAAATCAGAGTTTAAGAAAAAAATGTCTTATGTGACTAAGACAAAGCAATGTAGGAAAAAAAAATTTGTCCTTTTCACCTTGAGAACTCAAGAGCCCTGGATTCTTTTCTCCTCCTCAAGGGCCCTGGACCCCTTCTTCCTTGAGGGCCCTGGACTCTTTATCAAACTACCTAAGAATTAACTCTCTCAGTAACATATAACAGTTTAAGATAAGAGCTAGAATTATGACTGGTAACATTTTATCAGGACATAGCAGATTTNAGATGTCCTTTTCATTATAGGGGACTGGAATGCAAAAGTAGGAAGTCAAGAAACACCTGGAGTAACAGGCAAATTTGGCCTTGGAATGCGAAATGAAGCAGGGCAAAGACTAATAGAGTTTTGCCAAGAAAACGCACTGGTCATAGCAAACACCCTCTTCCAACAACACAAGAGAAGACTCTACACATGGACATCACCAGATGGTCAACACTGAAATCAGATTGATTATATTCTATGAAGCCAAAGACGGAGAAGCTCTATACAGTCAGCAAAAACAAGACTGAGAGCTGACTGTGGCTCAGATCAGGAACTCCTTTTTGCCAAATTCAGACTGAAATTGAAGAAAGTAGGGAAAACCGCTAGACCATTCAGGTATGACCTAAATCAAATCCCTTATGATTATACAGTGGAAGTGAGAAATAGATTTAAGGGTCTAGGTCTGATAGAGTGCCTGATGGACAATGGAATGAGGTTCGTGACACTGTATAGGAGACAGGGATCAAGACCATCCCCATGAAAAAGAAATACAAAAAAGCAAAATGGCTGTCTGGGGAGGCCTTGCAAATAGCTGTGAAAAGAAGAGAGGTGAAAAGCGAAGGAGAAAAGGAAAGATATAAGCATCTGAATGCAGAGTTCCAAAGAAGAGCAAGAAGAGATAAGAAAGTTGTCCTCGCGATCAATGCAAAGAAATAGAGGAAAACAACAGAATGGGAAAGACTAGAGATCTCTTCAAGAAAATTAGAGATATCAAGGGAACATTTCATGCAAAGATGGGCTCGATAAAGGACAGAAATGGTATGGACCTAACAGAAGCAGAAGATATTAAGAAGAGGTGGCAAGAATACACAGAACACCTGTACAAAAAAGATCTTCACGACCCAGACAATCATGATGATGTGATCCCTAATCTAGAGCCAGACATCCTGGAATGTGACATCAAATGGGCCTTAGAAAGCATCACTATGAGCAAAGCCAGTAGAGGTGATGGAATTCCAGTTTCAGGCTTTACAGACTATGTTTTCTTCTATGTTTTATAGTTTCAGGGTTTGCATTCTGGTATTTAATTCTATTTTAAATTTTTGTATATGGCATAAATTTTGTGTATAGTATAAGATAGCTATCTACTTTCATTCTCTTTCATGTGTCTGTCTAGTTTTCCCGATACCATTTATTGAAGAAACTATAATTTCCCCATTGTATATTCTTTGCTCCTTTGTTGTGAATTAATTAACATACATGCATAGATTTACTTCTGGATTCTCTACTGTGGTCTGTTGATCCATGTGTCTATTTTTATGCCGATAACATATTGTTTTAATTATATAGCTCTGTAGTATAGTTTGAAATCAGAGAGCATGATTGATGCGCCCAGCATTGTTCTTCTTTCCAAACATTGCTTTGTTATCCAGGATCTTTCATGGTTTTATATAAAATTTAGGAATGTTCATTCTTGAATTTGTATATAGCTTTTGTAATATGAATCTTTAGACTAGATCACAATACAGGCTATATTCTTCTGTAATTTTTATGTTATTACAATTGTATTTTGTTAAAGAATAGTTATAAAGAGAATTTTGTGCATAATTTTTCTTATTTAAAGACTTTTTGCACAGAACTGACATACTCAATAAGTATCTATAATATGTGGAGCTCAAATTATTTCTGATTATAGCCTTCCATTTAAAGGTAAACTTCAAATGACTACAGCTCACTGGTATGTGTTAAAAAGTAAGCAGATGCTGAAAATTAGCCCCATTCATAGAGAAGATCTTTTTCAAAAATTAGAAGACCTGTGTTTTTAAAAATTGTTTTACTTACCTGAAAAAGTCTGACCTCACTTTCTTAATAGTGTTTCTGGTAGAAAAAAATTCAGCAATTTTGATGTAACTGTGGAAATGTTTTAAATGTAAAACAACTAGGAATCTGGACCTATCCCTATTCTAATCACTAAACTGTGAGGTTCCCTGGTGGCTCAGATGTTAAAGAATCTGCCTGCAGTGTGGGAGGCCTGGGTTTGCTCCCTGGCTTGGGAAGATCCCTGGAGAAGGAAATGGCTACCCACTCTAGCATTCTTGCCTGCAGAATTCCATGGACAGAGGAGCTTACAATGGGGTCACAAAGAGTTAAGAGAGAGTGACCAACACTCTCACTTTTCTGAGTATCTCTGGTTCTCTTTCCTTACCCAACGGAGATAAACTCACAAATGTAGAATCAGCTATTCTCAAAATTCTTTTTTTAATATTTGGCTCTTAGTTTACAAATAGCAGAGACTATTTGAGAAACTTGACCTTCTTACATTAGATGAATAGAATTAAAGCTCTCCATTAAACTAATGATAAAACAGACATTTAAATAGAATGGCAAGATACTTTTTTCATATTATTAGCAGAAATAATGAAACTGAAACTACATTGGTCTCCTAGACCAGTCTTTTTGAAACCCTCAAACTCTTTCCATATTCTTTATTTGTCTAAAATCGCCTAGGGGCTGAGTGCCTACCTTCCTAATTTTAATACCCTAGCAACATACCCTGCACATGTAATCACCTAATTTTTCTCTTAATTTAAGTGAAGTACCTCAGTTAATCCTCACTGCCACCTTAAAAGATAAGCTGTTTTCAATCCATTTTATTGATTAAGAAAATAGGATCAGAAAGGTTAAGTAATTGCCTTGAAATCCCAAGGACTGTATATGACAAAAGTAAGATTACACTGTCAGATCGTCTAAAGTTTAAAAAAAAAATAAAAGGTGGATAACTCTAATTACAGAGGTGATCCATTTTTCCTTGAAATCCTTGAAAAGTTTTAATTTTACACTATCAGTAAAATGTTTTCTTAAAAAGAGGAAGACAGCTGATCCAAAGAAAGCAGAAGGGAAACACTGAAAGGAGGATAGGAAATTTAGGTTAGATTTGAAAATTTGCATCACTTGAGTCTAAATTCACAGGAGGTTAAATAAAAGCATCAAATACAAATTGAGTTTAGCACTACAAAGATATACTGAGATGCTTTCAAACTGACAGTCCAGCTGAAACCCTTCAGAGTTCATATCTATACATGAGTATAGATCTCATGTTAAGTGTTCTTACTACAATAAAATTAAAAAAAAAAATTAAAGGAAAAGATAAATGGCTAGACCAGATGTAGAACAGCTCTGCTTCTTCAATCTGACTATGAGATCTGTTCCTAGGGACAAGATGGTAGGAGAAAGTTAATAGTTTTGTCCATATTGTTTTGTTCTGCTTTTCCCACAGGTAAAAAGTAGGTGGAAGGTTAGTCTGGGTTCAGCCTAGAAAAAAATTTCAACAGCAATGACTGAAGTCAATAACACTTAAAATGACTGAGGATAAACTGAGAAAGTAGCACTGACATATACACACTACCATGTGCTAAGTCACTTCAGCCATGAAGTGAAGTCATAAAGTCATGAAGGGTTGCAACTCTTTGCAACTCTATGGACTGTAGCCCACAGACTCCTCTATCTATGAGATTCTCCAGGCAAGATACTACTAGAGTGGTTGCATTTTCTACTCCAGGGGATCTTCCAGACCCAGGGATCGAATCCTAGTCTCTTATGTCTCCTGCATTGGGAAGCGGGTTCTTTACCACTAGTGCCACCTGGGAGGCCCCACACTACATGTATAAGATAGATAACTAGTATGAAGCTGCTGCTTTTTAACACAGGGAGTCCGGTGCTTTGTGAAAGCCTACAGGGGTGGGATGGGAAGGGGAAGGAAAGCTCAAGAGGGAGGGGTATCAGTTCAGTTCAGCTCAGTCACTCAGTCATGTCCAACTCTTTGCGACGCCATGAATCACAGCACTCCAGGTCTCCCTGTCCATCACCAACTCCCAGAGTTCACTCAGACTCACGTCCATCGAGTCAGTGATGCCATCCAGCCATCTCATCCTCTGTTGTCCCCTTCTCCTCCTGCCCCCAATCCCTCCCAGCATCAGAGTCTTTTCCAATAAGTCAACTCTTTGCATGAGGTGGCCAAAGTACTGGAGTTTCAGCTTTAGCATCATTCCTTCCAAAGAAATCCCAGGGTTGATCTCCTTCAGAATGGACTGGTTGGATCTCCTTGCAGTCCAAGGAACTCTCAAGAGTCTTCTCCAACACCACAGTTCAAAAGCACCAATTCTTCAGC
>SJYQ01000364.1:209060-230153 GCA_006410935.1 Redunca redunca | reverse complement strand
GTCTAAATATTTAATAATCATTGATGGCTTAAATAAATATTGAAGCGTGGCTACCAAATAAAGAGTTTACTCTCTAAGATTTAAATAACCCTTGAAATTTGTGGTAAGTCATATGAAAACTTTTATGCAGGGTACATCATGCAAAATGACAGGTTGAATGAATCGCAAGCTGAAATCAAAACTGCCAGGAGAAATAAACAACCTCATATATGCAGATAATACCATTCTAATGGCAAACAGAAAAGAGGCACTAAAGAGCTTTTGGATGAGAGTGAAAAGAAGAATGTGAAAAAGTTGGCTTAAAATTCAACATCCAAAAAAACTAAGATCGTGGCACCCAGTCCCATCACTTCATGGCAAACAGATGTGGGGGAAAGTAGAAACAGTGCAGATTGTATTTTCTTGGGCTCTAAAATCGCTGCAGATGGTGACTGCAGCCACAAAATTAAAAGATGCTTGCTCCTTGGGAGAAAAGCTGTGATAGACCTAGACAGGGTATTAAAAAGCAGAGGCATCAGTGTGCCAACGAAGGTCCGTATAGTCAAATTTATGGTTTCTCCAGTAGTCATGCACAGATGTAAGAGTGGGACCATAAATACAGCTGAGTTCCTTGGACTGCAAGGAGATCAAACCCATAAATCTTAAAGGAAATCAAGTCTGAATACTCATTGGAAGGACTGATGCTGAAGCTGTAGCTCCAATACTTTGGCCACCTCATGCAAAGAGCCAACTCATTGGAAAAGACCCTGATGCTGGGAAAGACTGAGGGCAAGAGGACAATGGGGCAGCAGAAAATGAGATGGTTAGATAGCATCACTAACTCAGTGAACATGACTTTGAGCAAACTCTGGGAAAGAGTGAAGAACAGGGAATCCTGGCATGGTGTAGTTCATGAGGTCACAAAGAGTCAGACAAAACTTAACAACTTAATAATGAACAACATCTGAAAATCAGAAAAATGAGTAAAATGCACGAACATACAAAAAAGTGAAAATGATGTTTAACCTTATGAAAAGATATTCATTTCATTCCCCAAAGAAGAAATACAATTATAAGCACACTGAAGATAAAATTTTACAAAACATATATACATACACACAGTGAGTTTGTGTAAAAATAAAAGCTAGCAAAATCTGAATGAGATCTTTAATTGTGCCAATGTCAATTCCTGCTTTTGATCACTGTACTCTGTGATTATATAAAATGTTATATAATCATATAAATGTGGTTATATAAAATGTTATCAATGGGGGAAGCTGGGCACAGACCACAGATAAAAATTACTATTTTTACAACTCAATGTATATCTAAAACCATTACAAAATAAAACATTTTCGTAAAGATGTAAAAAAATATTAACATATCAAATTTAAAAGGAAAGATAAAAGGAACGTGTCAGTTCAGTTCAGTTGCTCAGTCGTGTTCAACTTTCTGTGACCCCATTGATTTCAGCACACCAGGATTCCGTCCATCACCAACTCCTGGGGCTTACTCAAACTCATGTCAAATTGACTTGGTGATACCATCCAACCATCTCATTCTCTGTCATCTCCTTCTCCTCCCACCTTCAGTCTTTCCCAGTGTCAGGGTTTTGTCAAATGAGTCAGTTCTTCGCAGCAAGTGGGCAAAGTATTGGAGTTCCAGGTTCAGCATCAGTCCTTCCAATGAATATTCAGGACTGATTTCCCTTAGGATGGACTGGCTGGATCTCCTTGCTGTCCAAGAGACTCTCAAGAGGCTTCTCCAACACCACACTTTAAAAGCATCAATTTTTCAGTGCTCAGCTTCCATTATGGTCCAACTCTCACATCTGTACATGACTACAGGTAAAACCATAGGTTTGACTAGATGGACTTTTGTTGGCTAAGTAATGTCTCTGCTTTTTAATATGCTGTCTAGGTTGGTTATAGCTTTTCTTCCAAGGAACAAGCATCTTTTAATTTCATGGCTGCAGTCACCATCTGCGGTGATTTAGGAACCCAGGAAAATAAAGTCTGTCACTGTTTCCACTGTTTCCCATCTATTTTCCATGAAGTGATGGGCTGCATGGCGCTGCAGCAGTGGCTGCACGGCACTGGAGAGGCTGTGAAGAGATACCCCATGTCCAAGGGCAAAGGAGAAGCCCCAGCAAGACAGTAGGAGGGGTGAAGTCACACTTAGAATCAAACCCCATACCCACTAGAGATACTTAAAGGGCTCAAACAAACCTTGTGCACGCCAGGACCCAGAGACCCCACAGAGACTGAGACAGAACTGTGTTTGAGCATCTCCTGGGGAGGTACGGGTCAGCAGTGGACTGCTGCAGAGGCAGGGGCTCTGGGTGCAGCAGACTTGGGTATGGCATAAGCCCTGTTGGAGGAGGTCACCATTAACCCCACCATAGAGCTGCCAGAACTTACACAGGGCTGGGAAGATAGACTCTTGGAGGGGACAAAATGAACCTTGTGTACATCAGGACCCAGGAGAAAGGAACAGTGACTGCAGAAGAGACTGACCCAGACTTGCCCGTGAATGTCCAGGAGTCTCCGGCAGAGGTGTGGGTCTGCAGTAGCCTGCTGTAGGGTTGAGGCACTGAGTATAGCAGTGTATGTGTGGGACCTTTTGAAGGAGGTCACCATTTACCTCCACCATAGTTTGACCCCAAAAGGCAATGGGAAAGAATGCTCAAACCACCGCACAGTTACACTCATCTCACACATTAGTAAAGTGATGCTCAAAATTCTCCAAGCCAGACTTCAACAATACTTGAACAGTGAACTTCTAGATATTCAAGCTCAATTTGGAAAAGGCAGAGGAACCAGAGATCAAATTGCCAACATCTCTTGTATCATCGAGAAAGCAACAGAGTTCCAGGAAAACGTCTACTTATGCTTTATTGACTAAGCCAAAGCCTTTGTGTGGATCACAAGAAATTGTGGAAAATTCTTAAAGAGACGTGAATATCAGACCATCTGACCTGCCTCCTGAGAAATCTATATGCAGGTCAGGAAGCAGTAGTTAGACCTGGACATGGAATAACAGACAGGTCCCAAATAGGAAAAGGAGTACATCAAGGCTGTATATTGTCACTCTGTTTATTTAACTTATATGCAGAGTACATCATGAGAAACACTGCGCTAGATGAAGCACAAGCTGGAATCAAGAATGCTGGGGAAAATATCAACAATCTAAGATATGCAGATGACACCACACTTATGGCAGAAAGCAAAGAAGAACTAAAGAATCTCTTGATGAAAGTGAAAGAGAAGAGTGAAAATTTGGCTTAAAACTCAACATTCAGCCAACTAAGATCATGGTATATGGTCCTATCACTTCATGGCAAATAGATGGGGAAACAGTGGAAATAGTGACAGACTTTATTTTGGGGGGCTCCAAAATCACTGCAGATGTTGACTGCAGCCATGAAATTAAAAGATGCTTGCTGCTTGGGAAAAAAGTTATGACCAACCTAGACAGCATATTAAAAAATGGAGGCATTACTTTGCCAACAAAGGTCCAATTAGTCAAAGCTATGGTTTTTCCAGTAGTCATGTATGGATGTGAGAGTTGGACTACAAAGAAAGCTGAGTGCCAAAGAATTGATGCTTTTGAACTGTGGTGTTGGAGAAGACTCTTGAGAGTCCCTGGACAGCAAGGAGAGCCAGCCAATCCATCCTAAAGGAAATCAGTCCTGAATGTTCATTGGAAGGACTGATGCTAAACCTGAAACTCCAATACTTTGGCCTCCTGCTGTGAAGAACTGACTTATTTGAAAAGACCCTGCTGCTGGGAAAGATTGAAGCAGGAGGAGAAG
This sequence comes from Redunca redunca, assembly GCA_006410935.1. NCBI lineage: Eukaryota > Metazoa > Chordata > Mammalia > Artiodactyla > Bovidae > Redunca > Redunca redunca. The sequence goes on along the minus strand of SJYQ01000364.1, from coordinate 226,360 downwards.
GGGATCATGGAGGATTAGATGGTTGGTTGGCATCACCAACTCAATGGACGTGAGTATGAGTAACTCTGAGTTGGTGATGGACAGGGAGTCATGGGGTGCTGCAGTCCATAGGACTGCAGAGTCAGACATGACTGAACCACTGAACTGAAATAGCAGGGAGGGAACACAGCTCCACCCATCAAAGAAAATTGCATCAAAGACTTACTAAACATGGCCCTGCCCATCAGAACAAGACCCAGGTTCCCCTTCAGTCAGTCTCTCCCATCTAGAAGCTTCCATAAACCTTTTATCCTTCTCCATCAGAGGGTAGACAGACTGAAAACCACAATCACAAAAAACTAACCAATCTGATCACATGGACCACAGCCTCGTCTAACTCAGTGAAACTATGAGTCATGCCTTGCAGGGCCACCCAAGACGGACGGGTCATCGAGGAGAGTTCTGACAAAACATTTTCCACTGGAGAAGGGAATGACTAACCACTTCAGTATTCTTGCCTTTGAGAACCCCATGAACAGTATGAAAAGTCAAAAAGATAGGACACTGAAAGATGAACTCCCCAGGTTGGTAGGTGCCCAATATGCTACTGGAGATCAGTGGAGAAATAACTTCAGAAAGAATGAAAAGATGGAGCCAAAGCAAAAACAACACACAGTGTGGATGCGACTGGTGATAGAAGTAAAGGCCGATGCTGTAAAGAGCAATATTGCAAAGGAACCTGGAATGTAAGATCTATGAATCAAGGCGAATCAGAAATGGCCAAACAGGAGATGGCAAGAGTGAACGCCAACATTTTAGGAATCAGCAAACTAAAATGGACTGGAATGGGTGGATTTAACTTAGATGACCATTATATCTACTACTGTGGCCAAGAATTCCTTAGAAGAAATGGAGTAGCCGTCACAGTCAATGAAAGAGCCTGAAATGCAGTACTTGGATACAGTCTCAAAAACAACAGAATGATCTCTGTTCATTTCCAAGGCAAACCACTCAGTATCACAATAATCCAAGTCTATGTCCTGACCAGTAATGCTGAAGAAGCTGAAGTTGAGTGGTTCAGTGAAGACCTACAAGACCTTCTAGAACTAACACTCAAAAGAGATGTCCTTCTCATTATAGAGGAAAGAAAGTGCAAATGAAGTCGCTTCAGTCATGTCCGACTCTTTGTGATCCCGTGGACTGTAGCCCATCAAGCTCTTCCATCCATGGGATTCTCCAGGCAAGAATACTGGAGGAGGTTGCCATTTCCTTCTCCAGGGGATCTTCCCGACCCAGGGATTGAACCCAGGTCTCCCGCATTGCAGGCAGACGCTTTAACCTCTGAGCCAACAGGGAAGATCTCATCATAGGGGACTGGAATATAAAAGTAGGAAGTCAAGAGATACATGGAGTAACAGGTAAGTTTGCCCTTTGAGTACAAAATGAAGCAGGGCAAAAGCTAATAGTTTTGCCAAGAGAAAAAACTGGTCATAGCAAACACCCTCTTCCAACAACACAAGAGATAAATCTATGCATGGACATCACCAGATGGTCAATACTGAAATCAGATTGATTATATTCTTTATAGCCAAAGATAGAGAAGCTCTATACAGTCAGCAAAAACAAGACTGGGAGCTGAATGTGGCTCAGATCATGAACTTCTTATTGCCAAATTCAGACTTAAATTAAAGAAAGTAGGGAAAAGCACTAGACCATTTAGGTATGACTTAAGTCAAATACCTTACGATTATACAGTGCAGGTGAGAAATAGATTCAAGGGACTAGATCTGGTAGACAGAGTGCCTGAAGAATTATGGACAGAGGTTCATGACATTGTACCAGAGACAGGGATCAAGACCATCCCCAAGAAAAAGAAATGCAAAGGCAAAATGCTTGTCTGAGGAGGCCTTACAAATAGCTGTGAAAAGAAGAGAAGCAAAAGGCAAAGGAGAAAAGGAAAGATATACCCATTTGAATCCTGAGTTCCAAAGAATAGCAAGGAGGGATAAGAAAGCCTTCCTTAGTGATCAAAGCAAAAAAATAGAAGAAAACATTAGAATGGGAAAGACTAGAGATCTCTTCACAAAAATTAGAGATACCAAGAGAACATTTCATGCAAAGATGGGCACAAGAAAGGTTAGAAATAGTACAGACTTAACAGAAGCAGAAGATATTAAGAAGTGGCAAGAATACACAGAAGACTATACAAAAAAATCTTCCTGACACAGATAATCACAATGGTATGACTACTCAACTAGAGCCAGACATCCTGGAATGTGAACTCAAGTGGGCCTTAGGAAGCATCACTATGGAAAAAGCTAGTGGAGCTGATAGAACTCCAGTTGAGCTATTTCAAATCCTGAAAGTTGATGCTATTAAAGTGCTGTACTCAATATGCAAACAAATTTGGAAAACTCAGCAGTTGCCACAGGACTGGAAAAGGTCAGTTTTCATTCAAATTCTAAAGAAAGGAAATGCTGAAGAATGTTCAAACTAGTACACAATTGCACTCATCTCACATGCTAGTAAAGTAATGCTCAAAATTCTCCATGTCAGGCTTCAACAATACATGAACCGAGAACTTCCAGATGTTCAAGCTGGATTTAGAAAAGATAGAGGAACCAGAGATCAAATTGCCAACATCTCTTGGATCATCAAAAAAGCTATAGAGTTCCAGAAAAACATCTACTTCTGCTTTATTGACTATGCCAAAGCCTTTGACTATGTGGATCATAAAAAAAAAAACTGTGGAAAATTCTTAAAGAGATAGGAATGCCAGACCACTTTCTCTTGAGAAATCTGTATGCAGATCAAGAAGCAACAGTTAGAACTGAACATGGAACAGACTGGTTCCAAATTGGGAAAGGAATACGTCAAGGCTATATATTATCACCGTGCTTATTTAACTTCTATACAGAGTACATCATGAGAAATGCTGGGCTGGATGAAGCACAAGCTGGAATCAAGAATGCTGGAAAAAATATCCATAACCTCAGAGATGCAGATGACACCACACTTATGGCAGAAAGCAAAGCAGAACTAAAGAGCCTATTGATGAAAGTGAAAGAGGAGAGTAAAAATGTTGGCTTAAAACTCATCATTCAGAAAACTAAGATCATAGCATCTGATCCCACCACTCCATGTCAAATAGATGGAGAAACAGTGGAAACAGTGACAGACTTTATATTTTGGAGCTCCAAAATCACTGAAGATTTTGACTGCAGCCATGAAATTAAAAGATGCTTCCTGCTTAGAAGAAAAGTTATGAACACCCTAGACAGCATATTAAAAAGCAGAGACACTACTTTGCCAACAAAGGTCCATCTAGTCAAAGCTGTTTTTCCCAGTAGTCATATATGGATGTGAGAGTTGGACTATAAAGAAAGCTTAGTGCTGAAGAACCAATGCTTTTGAATTGTGGTGTTGGAGAAGACTTGAGAGTTTCTTGGACTGCAAGGAGATCCAGCCAGTCCATCCTAAAGGAAATCAGTCCTGAATATTCATTGGAAAGACTGATGTTGAAGCTGAAACTCCCATGCTTTTGGCCACCTGATGCAAAGAACTGACTCATTTGAAAAGATCCTGATGCTGGGAATGATTGAAGGTGGTAGAAGGGGATGACAGAGGATGAGATAGTTGGTTGGCATCACCAACTCAATGGACATGAGTTTGAATAACTCCGGGAGCTGGTGATGGACAGGGAGGCCTGGTGTGTTGGGGTCACAAAGAGTCAGACACGACTGAGTGACTGAACTGAACTGATGGGACTGGATGCCATGATGTTAGTGTTCTGAATGTTGAGTTTTAAGCCAGCTTTTTCACTCTCCTTCTTCACTTTCATCAAGAGGCTCTTCAGTGATTCTTCAGTTTCTACTATTAGGGTATGCATGATATCTGCATATCTGAGGTTACTGATATTTCCTCCGCCAATGTTGATTCCAGCTTGTGCTTCATCCAGCCTGGTATTTCTATGATGTACTCTGCATACAAGTTAAATAAGCAGGGTAACAATATACAGCCTTGATGTACTCCTTTCCCAATTTGGAACCAGTCTGTTGTTTCATGTACAACACAGACTTCAAAGCAAAAAGATAGAATAAAAAATTATTTTATCTTTAAGAGGTAGAGTTTTAAATGATTTATATTTTTGTGTGTGTATGTACATGGATGGTACTTATATATTTTCTAAAATTTCTAACTTGAACATGTTTGTAGTGTGGAGAAATTGTAATTAAAATAATAGGGAAAAAAATCCAGTAAATCTGTGGCTATATCTTTACCTGCCTGAGAGAAGTAAGCAAGCTGGGAATGGCCTTTGCATTTTTTTTTCCTTATTTTTCTACAAATACACAATTTTAGACTATATTCTACAATCTATAATAAACCTCTGACACATATTATTTCCAGGCAAATCAAAGCATAGATTTTCTTTTAGAATTTTCAGAAGGAAATTGCATTTACATATAAAATAACATATAACTGACTTTGATGTTGTATGTCCAAAGCACTTCTTCAGAGAAAACCTGCCATACATCATTCATCTTGACAAGGTTTTTAAAAATATAACTCTTCATCCTTATTACAGATTACTCTGTGCTGTGGTTAATTTAATCAACATAAACACTTTAATTACATAATTTTTGTTCCCTAATGCCCTTTGGCAATACAAGCTTCAGTCTAATTCCTTTTTAATAATCAAGCATGAGCTGGTTTGTAAGAAATTCTCCAGAAGTACCTGCAGTATTTTTTATTTTCCTCTTAGACCCATTAGAGCACACTCATTAAGCAAATCATGCCAGTGAAGCACTGCCAAAATGTCAGTGGGCCCAATGAGAGATCACAGACTCATAAATCAGTGATGAACAGTAGCTTAACTTTCTCCAAACCACTAAAATATATGGTTCAGAAATGCCTTTAATATGTGAACAAAAATCAAAAGATTCAAGGATATTCAAGATGATTATAAGCAACAACATAACTGATGACACTATTAAAATTAGTGAAACAGCATATATTCAGAGTAAAATACATAGCACAACTTACGATTAAATAAATAACATGACCTTATTGTCATCTCAAAGAGAATTTTATATAAAACAATCAATGCTTTAACTCTTCAACATTTTAACAAACAAATTGTGATTTCCTTCCAGGCTACAAGAGGTTCAGGAAACTCATGAATAAAAGTCACATAAGCTATTAAAATAACATATTACCAACTTTCTCTTTTTGTTAGTTAAAACATACTATGGGGTATTACATCATTTTGTTATATGAAACTTTCTTGGCTCTCTTAGTATGGGAAATCATTTAAATTATCAGTTGTGATGTTTAACTTTAAATCCTGGCTAAAATGAGTTAGCCACTTTCCCTTTAAGAGGACCATGAAGGATCACTGATTACTCCTTTAATTGTCTTCTTTGAGCTTTAAGATTCATTACCACCAGAAGACACATCTCACCAAGGAGGCATTCCTGAAACAATGATTGATATTTAATTAGAGAACAGACCTTGGGCCCATGTTGCTTTGGTAGAATGGATTCAGCACTATGATCTGGTCAGAGCTCTCACAGTGACCTCAAAGATCATTAAAAAAAAAAAAAAAAGAAGAAGACAGCTAATCTCCACAATAGATATGTGATAACAGATACAGGATAATGAAAAAGCCCAGCAAAACAATCTACTTCCTCCTCTGTCTATGCTCATAACAAACAGTTCAGTAACTGAGTAAAGACAAAATTATTCGGTGGAGCAGTAAAGAGAACACAAGGCACTCCTACAACCACAGGGTACTTAATGTTAGATAATCTGATCTGGGGCGGGGCTGGGTAGGGGTGCTTCCCTGGTGGCTCAGATGGTAAAGAATCTGCCTGCAATGCAGGAGATGCAGGTTCAATCCCTGGGTCAGGAAGATCCCCTGGAGAAGGGAATGGCAATCCATTCCATTATTCCTGCCTGGAGAATTCCATGGATAGAGGAGCCTATTGGGCCACAGTCACAGGCCTGCAGAGAGTCAGATGCAACTGAACAACTAACACTTTCACTGTCTTTGATGATCTCAGGAAACTCATTGATCACATCACCAACTCATTGGACATGAGTTTGAGTAAACTCTGGGAGATAGTGATGGACAGGTAAGCCTGGTGTGCTGCAGTCCATGAGGTCTCAAAGAGTCTTAGCAACTGAACAACAACAACAAAGCTAGAGAAAAAATAAGTTCTTCTGATTTCAGGAAATTGCCAAAATGAATAGTGGATCCTCTTCAAAACAATCTCACTTTGTGTGTGTATGTGTTTTTGAAAAGCTGGCAGAACTGTTATCCATTTTTTTCAATGATTTTATTACAGAAAAATCCTATTCTTCAAACTAACTTATTATTGTGTGAAGGAGATGTATTATGGTATTTGAGTTTCAAGTGTTTATCAATACAACAATAAAAAAAAAGAACTGGGAAAAGTATACTGGGGAGATAATTAGGAGGCTATTATACCTGTGCATATGAAGGAGATCAGTAATCCATAACAGAGATGAAAAGTTACATTTTTTAAAAGCTTGTCAAGTTGAGTGAAGTACAATGGGTTTTCTCTGAAGCAGTTTTTTTTGACACAGAACATCAAAGTAAGTTATATATTGTTGTTAAGTCATACAGTCCCATCCAACTCTGCAATCCCATGGATCAACAAATTTAGTTTAAATTTGTTGGCAGCAGAGATAGAAAGAGTGGGGTGTGTTCAAGAGATTCTTAGAAGGTCAAATTAACAGGACTTAGTAATTATGTAATTATTTGTTAGTAATTCGTTGGAAGAATGGTCCCCAGATTTTTGACATACAAGACAAGGTGCATCATGTTTACTGAGATGAGGCATCTTCCTCTTCAAGAAGGAACATGAAGAGGAAGAAGGGCAAAGTGAGATAGTAAAGTTCAGATACTAAGTAAGAAGTTAAAAAGTGGACCTAGTGCTGAGATGAGAGGAAAACCTGAAAATGCAACTCTTCGAGACAGATCAGAACAAAGGCATGTACTTTTAAATATTTGCTCAAATGATTGTTAGCTTAAAAATAAACACACACATACACTTGCACAAGCAACATAAACTACAAAAATTTTTAAGCTGAATGTTTCAAAACACATAGTAGAATTTTAAATTTTATACCAACATCCTTTCTTTATAATTATTAAACTATATTTTACTATGTATTAAAATTCTTAAATTTGCCCTGATTCAAAAGGTTATTTAAAAGAACCGTGTATTATCTAAAGGAAATCTTCCAATCAATGAATGAGGTCCATATATTTAATGGCTTGTTTTTAGCATTGTTCCTACACAAGTTGAAAGTGAAAGCGTTAGTCCAACTCTTTGTGACCTCATGGACTGTAGCCCTCTGTCCATGGGATTCTCCAGGCAGGAATACTGGAGTGGGTTGCTGTTCCTTTCTCCAGGGGATCTACTCGACCCAGGGATCGAACCCAGGTCTCCAGTGTTTCAGGCAGATTCTTTACCATCTGGGCCACCTGGGAATCCTATACAAGTTAAGTCTACACAAATTTTCCAGTATCCCTTCTGTCTTGGAAATTACATAATCCTATGCAAAACATACTCAGAATCCTCCTTAGGGGGGAAAAAAAAATCCCCATTATCAGAATCTTTTTACACCATAACCTTTTAACAGTAATGACACCACCCTTAAGGCAGAAAGCGAAGAGAAACTAAAGATCCTCTTGATGAAGGTGAAAGAGGAGAGTGAAAAAGCTGCATCTTGTCCCATCACTTCATGGCAAATAGATGGGGAAACAACGGAAACAGTGACAAACTATTTTCTTGGGCTCCAAAATCACTGCAGATGGTGACTGCACCCATGAAATTAAAAGACACTTGCTCCTTGGAAGAAGAGCTATGATCAAACCTAGACAGCATATTAAAAAGCAGAGACATCACTTCTGCCAACAAAGGTCATATAATCAAAGCCATGGTTTTTCCAGTAGTCATGTATGGATGTGAGGGTTGGGCTATAAGGAAAGCTGAGAGCAGAAGAATTGATGTTTTTGAACTATGGTGTTGGAGAAGACTCTTGAGAGTCCCTTGGACTGCAAGGAGATCCAACCAGTCCATCCTAAAGGAAATAAATCCTGAATATTCATTGGATAAGGAATGATGCTGAAGCTGAAGCTCCAATACTTTGGCCACCTGATGCAAAAAACTGACTCATTGGAAAAGACCCTGATGCTGGGAGAGATTGAAGGCAGGAAGACAAGGAGATGACAGAGGATGAGATGGCTGGCTGGCATCACTGACTCAATAGACATGAGTTTGAGCAAGCTCCAGGAGATGGTGAAGGACAGGGAAGCCTGGCAAGCTGCAGTCAGTGGAGGCACAGTGAGTAGGACACTACTAAGTGACTGAACAACAACAACAGTATGACTTTATTGTATGGCAAAAATATTGGAGCCATGAAATAAAGATACTTTGGAATTCACCCAAGCCTAGTAACATCCCTTAAAACCACCATTCAAGCAAGTCTTATGAGAAAGACCTTAGCATAAGTTGAATTTATATCTAAATGCCCTAATTAGACCACTGTTGAAGCAATAATCATTAGTTTTCCTATTGTGCCTGGCTGCTAAAATAGTTTTTCTCACTGTGTACAATAAATGAGAAGCAACATCAAATTATAACATTTGCAAACTGGAAGGCACCTTTGAGATTAGCTATTTCAACCTCTCCAATTTACAGATGAGAAAGAGGAGGTTCAGGGAGGTTAAGCGAATTGCTTAGAAACAATGTGCAAAATCAAAATTTGTTACCGGTATTGAAGGGTATTGTATGAATTAAAAGGTTTTGAAATGTTGCAAAATAGCTCCTCTAATCAAAAACATAAAATCGTTGTAGAAAATAAAAGAAATGAGTATTAAACTCATTGGATTTAAGTGTGAGCACCTAGATTACAGTGTTTTCTGACACTATCGTATCATTCATTTTTAAGTATTTTTTCACATAGTTCACTTATGATAACAAAGTGAATAGTCATTAAACTGTGAGTTCGATCCCTGAGTCAGGAAGATACCCCAGAGTAGGAAATGGCAACCTGCTCCAGTATTCTTGCCTGGAGAATCCCATAGAAAGAAGAGACTGGTCCCCAAGAGTCAGACATGACTAAAGTGACTTACCACACAGGCTTGCAGGAATTTTCAATCATCTGTTATGAGAACATTTCCTGATTTATTAAAAAAAATAATAATTAGTTGATCATTCTCAACAAAATATTTGCTGACTTTGTAGTTCAAAATTAAATTCTCAAAAAGGACATACACATATAAAGAAAGCATTCCTTATTTTATATTGCCCTGTCTTAAATGAGGCAGGAATGGACCAGACCATTGTTGATTCAGAGAGAAAGATGAGTCAAACAGAACTTAATGGATCTTGGTTGAGACACAGGATGGGCTTAAGACAAAAGAATCATCAGTTCAGTTCAGCTCAGTCCCTCAGTCATGTCCGACTTTTTGTAACCCCATGGACTGCAGCACACCAGGCCTCCCTGTCCGTCACCAACTCCCAGAGGTTACATAAACTCATGTCCATGGAGTCAGTAATGCCATGCAACCATCTCATCATCTGTCGTTCCCTTCTCCTCCTGCCAACAATCTTTCCCAGCATCAGGGTCTTTTCAAATGAGTCAATTCTTCGCATCAGGTGGCCAAAGTACTGGAGTTTCAGCTTCAGCATCAGTCCTTCCAGTGAATATTCAGGACTGATTTCCTTTAGGATGGACTGCTTGGATCTCCTTGCAGTCCAAGGAACTCTCAAGAGTTTTCTCCAACACCACACTTCAAAAGCATCAATTCTTCAGCACTCAGTTTTCTTTATAGTCCAACTCTCACATCCATACATGACTACTGGAAAAACTTTGACTAAATGGAACTTTGTTGGCAAAGTAATGTCTCTATATTTTAATATGCTGTCTAGGTTGGTCATAACTTTTCTTCCAAGGAGCCAGCATCTTTTAACTTCATGCAGTCACCATCTGCAGTGATTTTGGAGCGCGAAAAAATAGTCTGTCACTGTTTCCACTGTTTCCACATCTATTTGACATGGAGTGTTGGGACCAGATGCCATACTCTTAGTTTTCTGAATGATGAGTTTTAAGCCAGCTTTTTCACTCTCCTCTTTCACCTTCATCAAGAACCTCCTTAGTTCTTCTTTGCTTTCTGCCATAAGTGTGGTGTCATCTGCATATCTGAGGTTATGGATTTTTCTCCTGGCAATCTTTATTCCAGCTTGTGCTTCATCCAGTCCAGCATTTCACTGATGTACTCTGCAGAGAAGTTAAATAAGCAGGGTGACAATATACAGCCTTGACCTACTCCTTTCCCGATTTGGAACCAGTCTGTTGTTCTATGTCCAGTTCTAACTGTTACTTCCTGACCTGCATACAGATTTCTCAGGAGGCAGGTCAGGTGGTCTGGTATTCACATCTCTTTAAGAATTTCCCACAATTCGTTGTGATCTGCATAGTCAAAGGCTTTAGTGTAGTCAATAAAGCAGAAGTAGATGTTTTCCTGGAACTCTCTTGCTTTTAAGATGATCCAACAGATATTGGCAATTTGCTGTCTGGTTCCTCTGCCTTTTCCAAATCAAGCATGAACATCTGGAAGTTCACGGTTCACATTCTGTTGACGCCTGGCTTGGAGAATTTTGAGCATTACTTTGCTAGTGTGTGAGATAAGTGCAAAGAATCATCATATTGGTGCAGAATGGTACTGAGCAAGACTTTCTCAAAAGATAAAGTGGAAAATACAATACTGGAAGAAATGTGAGAAATAGGCAAGATGCAAATTCTTTTTTAAAAGATGAGGAAACTGAGGGCCAGGGGGAAAGAGTCACTTATTTGGGTTTTGTACTAGTCAAGGGAATAAGTCAGGGTTAGAGGCCAGGTCTCCTGGGATATAATAGAATATATCACTTGACTTTACCACTCTGTGGAGACCAGTTTTCTGCAGACCATCACATGTGTGGAGAATTCAGGGATACAAGCTGGGCTGTAATCTGAGAGTGCCCCTGGATTCTCAAGAGTATCTTGTTGTTACCTCTGGTCTTCCACACACCAGATGCTCAGAGGCTAGCACCTTGTAGGCTTTGGATTCCATAAATAAGTCATTTCTTCCTCATGCAATCTTCTCCTCCTTTGTTGATGATTGAGAGAGATTCCATAGCACATAAACAGTGATATTAAAACTATCACCAATGACAATGCTTGTAACTCTGCTCACAAAGTACCTGACATTCTGAGAAATGTGATTCTGAATAATGAAATCAATATCTTTGCTTCTGCTCAGGATCATTCCTCAGAGGATTCTACTCAGTTCATCCTACTCTCCCCAAACCATCCTTCTGTCTTTTTATAACGGTGACCCTTTGAACACAGAACTAGATGATGACAAAAAGGTACCAGAAAAACTCTAATTTTCCATTGATTGCCTTTTAGGCCTGGGATTTATCAAGGCCATTGTCAAAATATTGATTATTGAATTTTCCTTCAGTTATAGAGCTTTAGTTGATGAATCTTGCCTTCTTCGCTAAGAAACATTATCATCTACTAGCCATTTGCCCTAAGCTTCCTTCATAGACCTAGTTAATCATTACTGCTGATTGTAAAACTCTGGCTCATATTATTTTGGCAAACCCACCCACTGAAATGACAGGACAAATTTAACTTGAATTCTGGGATAGTGTTGCAGGCTCTGGGATGTGTCAGATGTAATTTAAAAATTAAGAACAGAGCCAGAAAGCCAATGATAATGCAAAAGGGGCTAAACTCTGCATCAGGTTTATAGGAGATTGCAAAGAATTGGGCAAAAGACTCATCAAGGGACCAGGAACATATCAAGGAGTGGTGTTTAAACAACACTAATTTGAAAGTGCTCGACAAATTTGGGTCCCTACCCATAGTCTTCTACTGAATTGGAAGTCTTCATTTACCAGATACTCAGCTTCTTTCTTGTTCAAATTCTCTCAGAATCATGGGGATTGGGGAGAAGGTGATCACATGTAAACCAAATCCCAGAGTCAGAATCAGGACAGAGGTCTCTTGGCTGAAGCTGTCTCACTCCCCTTTCCCTTCTGGGCATTCAGGCTGCTGGCCATTCTTTCTGGTGTCATCACTATGGGAACATTTGGCTTCTGCTGCCCCTGGGAACTTAATGCCTTTATCAGTAGTTTTCTGGTTACCAGATCTTTTCATCTCATGTTTATCTCAAACCAGTAAAGAAACATCCTCCTCTTCTAGTGTCCAGCCATTAGCAAATGTATCTGCCCAAATAGCAGAAGCTATCCTTCCATCTAGCACTTTACAGTTTGCCAGAAGTTGTCCTTGAATATTCACTGGAGGGACTGATACTGAAGCTCCAATACTTTGGCTACCTGATGCAAAGAGCCGATTCAATGGAAAAAAAAATCCTGATGTTGGGAAAGACTGAGGGCCGGAGGATAAGTGGGCAAACAGAGGATGATATGGTTGGATGGCATCACCGACTCAATGGACATGAGTTTGAGCAAACTTTAGGAGATAGTGAAGGACAGGATAGCCTGGCATGCTGCAGTCCATGGGATCACAAAGATCCAGACACAGCTTAGCCACTGAACAACATCTTGTCTGGGGACTAAGAAGGACTGTGGCCAAGTGTATTCATCTCACTGTACTAGGAACTGATCCTAGTACACTGATCACATTCCTGATCACTCTCCTCCCTACTTGCACACTCACCACTTAGGCCTTCCATGACCCTAAGTCTGATGCTCCCTGCCAACTCCTAACATTCTCATAGTGACCTTTTACTCTTAGAAACGCCTTTGTCCCATCATTGTGGCATTAGTCAGGAGATACTGAATTTGCCAAACATACCAGCATGTCTATGAACCTCCAATATGGATAGACTTTGAATGCTTACATTGCTAGGAGTACCACTGGCCCAGGTGGGCTGTAACTGTGTAACAGCCATCATGGAGATGGCTTTTGAGGTTTTTATTCTGAGTGCTTTGTACTCTGATGCCAGCCCTATGTGTACGTATACTATGTTTTTACTGAACTTTCATAAGTTCTTCTTTCTACCAAGTGAATGCATGATTAGTGGGTCCTAGATTACTTAAGATAATGGAACCAAGAATGAGGCTAAATTAAAATGGAAAATCATTCATACTGTGTTTGCTTATTTTATTTGTACTTAAAAGTAGTCATGAACAGAGTTATTCTTGTAAGTTATATTACTTCAAAATTGTGGTACTACTGACAAGCCTCATTGAATTTTTATCATTTTCCACCCTACTTCTCTGTGGGATTATCTTTTTTCTTTCTGCAATACTGATTAAGAGGATCAATTTTAAAATTGAGGAAAAGCATCAGACTAAAGAGAACTTTGTTCAACTGTTCTTACACTAAAGCTCACTGTCTTTTTGCCCATACTTTCCCAGGCTGAAAGAGGTAATTAAACATTCTAGGAGAAAACAGCTTCCCCTCATTACCAGCTGGCCTGTGGGCTGCATTTAGTGAAAACTATAAACAGGGGTGTCAATGATGGTAATGAACTTGAAGCAGAAAAAATGACCAAACAAATCAGGATAATTTGTGGATAGACAATCACAAGGCTGTCTGATCAGAGTTTAGTGTCCTTTTGTTGTTGTTATTCCCATAAAAATAAAGCTTGATTTTGGTATTTCACTTTTGTATAAAAATTTCATAAAACTGGAGATATTTCAAGAGTCTCAACTCAAATGTGATTTTAAAACTGATATGTATACACTGCTCTATTTAAAATAGATAATCAACAAGGACCTACAATTTAACACAGGGAACTCTGCTCAAGACTGTTATAACCTAAATGGGAAAAGAATTTGAAAAAGGATAGATACATATGTATAATTAAATCACTTTGTTGTATATCTGAAACTAACATATCATTAATCAAATATACTTCAATATAAAAATGAAGAATCCATANTAAAATCTTCTTCAGAAAAATAAAAACAACAAAACCAAAAGTCTCAACTCATAATAATAAAATAATAACAAAACAATTTTTCTGCACAGTTCCATTGTCTTGAGAACTCTGAATAGAACATCATTATGGTAAAACAAAATGAATAAATGTAATATTACTAGTAGGTGTTATACTCATGTAATTTTTCCAAATAATGCTGCAGCTGGTTTTGGATATCTATCAATATCCAACTATTGGACAGTTCATATTATCATCACACCACAGAGAAAATTTTCCATCTATAGCAAACTATTGCATTATCATAAAAGAATATTTTCAAAAACCAACGATGATCCAGTATTCCTCCTCATGAGCCTCAAATAAAGCACAAATAGTATAAATTGTGGCAGAATAAAAATAGGAATATACCTGTGATCTAAAAGCTGTGTATATGTAATAGGGTGGATTATGTTACACGTGTTATAACAACTTCATCTTCCCCCACTGGTTATGAGGCTGTAATTTTTAATTTCTGCAAGTACCTGATAACCATTCATGCAACTAAAGGATATTGTATAAAGATATGAGTCACTACTGAGTAATTGTCATTGTATTTGAAAATGCTACTCCTTCGCAATCCTTGCTATTACTGCTTTGTCACTATTATCTTTTCCTCATTCCCAGGTTCATATGCTGCTGCTGCTGCTGCTAAGTCGCTTCAGTCGTGTCCGACTCTGTGCGACCCCATTGACGGCAGCCCACCAGGCTCCCCTGTCCCTGGGATTCTCCAGGCAAGAACACTGGAGTGGGTTGCCATTTCCTTCTCCAATGGATGAAAGTGAAAAAAGTGAAGTTGCTCAGTCGTGTCCGACTTCGCGACTCCATGGACTGCCGCCTATCAGGCTCCTCCATTCATGGGATTTTCCAGGCAAGAGTACTGGAGTGGGGTGCCGTTGCCTTCTCCCCCAGGTTCATATACAAGACACATATTTCAAAATTTAAACTAAATCTGTGTTGAAAACTTTGAGGGGTTATGAATACCATTCATGGTTGTTGAAAACACAGAAAACAATTGAGAATATTGGGTAAAATCACAAATTCTTTTTATGTGGTCATCTTTTAAAAAATAATTCTTTCATTTGAAGCAAGATTTCAACAAATACAAATTGAAGTCTTGGGATCACTATGAGCATGCAGCCCTGCCCCCTGGACCTGGACATTTTGACTTGGCTAGGCATTTATCATGACCAGGGAATTATGGTTTTATTGTAGTTTCTTTGTAAACTCACATCACAAAGGTGGTTCTTGACATTTACACAATAGATACTTTTGTGTATTATAAATCCATGCCCTAAACCACCTTTCATAGGCCACATTCAGAATTTCCCACTAGAAGTGATTGTGAGTGATTTAGAGAAACCCATGGAGATTTGGAAAAGGAAGGGAGGTCAGCCTTCATGATGTGGCTGTGGCATTTGTAGACTATTATTTGTAGCAGTACCAGCCAAGCCAAGCAATCCAAATGCTTTCTGACTATGTTCACCACAGGACAGTACAGGCTTCTCTATCCCACCCCTCTCTTCCATACTGAGGAGTCTTATACAGATTCCTAGCACTAGAAGACACCTTAAGTTATCAGTTAACTCATTTTATCATGCACAACTAAAATTACCCCTTACCCCACTGAATCTCCCCTTTCCTTCCAAACCCTTTCTGCCTCCTCAGTCCTAATTCTACTGAGAGTGGCAATAAGAAGAAGCACCTATGGAAGGCAGCTGGAGAGTCTCCTCACCCCGGAGTCTGTGAACAAGTGTGGGCTATCTCCCTACTTCCTTCTGTCTTAGGCATGCTCCAGAACACTGTGAACATCCACTCTACATTTAAAGGCTGAAGGCCACTCAACATTCAGATCAAGGCTCTATGGAAGAGATCAGACTGAGACAGGAGACCTGTGAGGGAGGTTCACAGATTGATGTCTCCGATTTCTAGGAGGGAGCTGGCAGGATTCCATTCTGCCGCTGCTTCCCCTTGTCCTGCAAAGTTTCACACCCACCCACTGGAATGCCTGCAGGGATGGTATTTAACAAAATAGTGCTAATTTTTAGTTTTCCAAAAATGGAACATTACACACACATCACTAAAAAAAATCAAGAATTTTTTTTTGTTTTCTTTCTTTCTTTTTTTTTTTTTATTCTACAGTGCTCTTGTGTATTAGGGTTTGGAAAATTGATTTTGCATTTCTTTTTTCTTTCTTTTTTTTAACTTTATTTTACTTTACAATATTGTATTGGTTTTCCATATATCAACATGAATCTGCCACGGGTGTACACATGTTCCCAATCCTGAACCCCCGTCCCACCTCCCTCCCCATACCATCTCTAAGGGTCTTCCCAGTGCACCAGCCCCAAGCATCCTGTATCCTGCATCAAACCTAGACTGGCGATTCATTTCTTATATGATATTATACATGTTTCAATGCCATTCTCCCAAATCACCCCACCCTCTTCCTCTCCCACAGAGTCCAAAAGACTCTTCTATACATCTGTGTCTCTTTTGCTGTCTCACATACAGGGTTATCATTACCATCTTTTTAAATTCCATATATATGTGTTAGCATACTGTATTGGTGTTTTTCTTTCTGGCTTACTTCACTCTGTATAATTGGCTCCAGTTTCATCCACCTCATTAGAACTGATTCAAATGCATTCTTGTTAATGGCTGAGTAATACTCCATTGTGTATATGTACCACAGCTTTCTTATCCATTTATCTGCTGATGGACATCTAGGTTGTTTCCATGTCCTGGCTATTATAAACAGTGCTGCGATGAACATTAGGATACACGTGTCTCTTTCAATTCTGCTTTCCTTGGTGTGTATGCCCAGCAGTGAGATTGCTGGGTCATAAGGCAGTTCTATTTCCAGTTTTTTAAGGAATCTCCACACTGTTCTCCATGGTGGCTGTACTAGTTTGCATTCCCACCAACAGTGTAAGAGGGTTCCCTTTTCTCCACACCCTCTCCAGCATTTATTGCTTGTAGACTTTTGGATCACAGCCATTCTGACTGATGTGAAATGGTACCTCATTGTGGTTTTGATTTGCATTTCTCTGATAATGAGTGATGTTGAGCAACTTTTCATGTGTTTGTTAGCCATCTGTATGTCTTCTTTGGAGAAATGTCTATTTAGGTCTTTGGCCCATTTTTTGATTGGGTCATTTATTTTTCTGGAATTGAGCTGCATTAGTTACTTGTATATTTTTGAGATTAGTTGTCAGTTGATTCATTTGCTATTATTTTCTCCCATTCTGAAGGCTGTATTTTCACCTTGCTTATAGTTTCCTTTGTTGTG
>SJYQ01000364.1:181332-201825 GCA_006410935.1 Redunca redunca | reverse complement strand
CCTATATAGCCATTAAACAAAATGTTATTGATTTATATTTTATTAACATTGTATGCTTTTATACACTTTTACACAGGTTTTTAAAATATATTTTTATGTACTTTTGTACTTATTTATGTTTTTTTTAACTCTAAAAGTCATTCATAATATATTGCTGAGTGGTGAAAATAAAGTAGAAAGCCATATAATAACAACATGGTATGAAAAGTGTGTGTGTGTGTCAGATCAGTGATCTTTATTGTGTAAACTCATTATATGTGAAACTAAACATACCTACACACAACTGCAATTAGAAAAAGAGAATCACAGAATATACACAATTGTTAATTTCTTAAATGATGATGTTCAGGTAAATATCATTTTCCTTTTCTTTATTTTCCACATTTTCTATAAGAAATGTATACAACCTGGTTATATAAAATAATAAAGAAGTGGAGGCCTTGCCAGAATAAATGTGAGCCATTTCTCAAGTTGGTTCATCCTACTTAGCCTTGGTCTCTGAGACTCTGGGCTAATCACCATTATTGAAAATGGCAACCTTCTGCTGGCAGAGAAAGCAACGAAGCTGAGAGACTGAAAACACCTGGGCAGGAGGCATTCACTCTAACTGAAAGTGTTGACTGCTCTCTCTTCACAATCTGATAAGGGAGAAGACAAATCAATGTTGTCAATAAAGAGTGTTTCTGTGTCCTTGAGAGAAGACTTTATGCATAGAAAAGATCATTCCTAGGTTTCCTTTGGTTTTAAAGCCTAAAGTTAAATCTATTCAAGGTGCAAATCTAAAAGCCTAATTTACCTTTAAGTTTTTAGATCAATTTACAAATTATCATTGTAAAATATTTTAATAGTAACTTAAAAGATTTTGATTGATCACTTGTCCAATTTTTAAAAATAATTATTTTAAAAGTAATCCCTTTAAAAATTGTCTGATAAACTGAATAAGTTAGACAGGTAGATAAACAGATGGGTAGATATAGATACATATGAAATCTTAAAGGATTCCCAGATGGCACAGTGGTCAAGAATCTGCTTGCTAATACAGGAGACGCAAGAGACATGAGTTCCATCCCTGGGTTGGGAAGATACCCTGGAGTAGGAAATGGCAATCCACTCCAGTATTTTTGCCAGAAAATCCCATGTAACCTGGCAGGATACAGTCCATGGGGTCACAAAAAGTTGGACATGACTGAGCATGAGCATGCACACAAGATAAAATCCTGAATGATTCAATACTATATGTAACTTGGTAAGAGTTCAACTTAAAATGAGTCGATCTAAAAATCTAAATCATTTACTCTATTACACATTTTAAGACAGAACCATTTTAAGATGTTGCTTGGTAGGGCAAATTCTCTTACACAATAGAAATTCTTAAAATAACACATACACACAGATCTCTTCTTTAGACAAAAATATTGCTGCTAAAACATTTAACTATTTAGATATTTCTACTGTAAATTATAAATCTTCCAAGGTTAAAAACTTTATCCATGAAGGAATGGATATCGCTAAAAATAGTTTTGAGGTTACCTTCTCAATCAATTGAAGCTGCATGTTGGTTGGAGATTTCAATCAAGCTGTTGACTGGATTTTCATCAGTGCCATTAAGGGTCATGGTCTATTCAAGTGAAGTGAAGTGAAAGTCGCTCAGTCATGTCCAACTCTTTGTGACCCCAGGCACTATACAGCCCAGGAATTCTCCAGGCCAGAATACTGGATTGGGTAGCCTTTCCCTTCTCCAGGGGATCTTCCCAACCCAGGGATCGAACCCAGGTCTCCCACATTGCAGGCGGATTCTTTACCAAATGAGCCACAATCAAGGGAAGCATGGTCTATTACAGGGATTTAGTGAGGGTTGAGTTCAAAAGCCTTGAAAGTGACATAGCACATATTATAGATTTACTTATACCCTTCCCAAATTTTTAAGTTAGATTAACTTTCATCCTGTTAACTGATATTTAACTGAATCCAACAATGTGAGTCACTGCTTCATTCAGTTCTGAATTATTTTTAGATTCTTTCCATTAGGACTACAATTCCTACACTTGCATATATTCCATAACATTTGATTAAAAGTTAGATCTCTCACACCAAGCAGTCATAATGCATAAAGTCGTTCTCCTGATGAACATGTACGTATGCACGTGTATTTTGTAGAGAAAGCAGGAGTGAGAAGATGGTTAAATTGCTGGTAAACTGGTCAGTTTAGGGGCAAAGAAATTTTGCTGTCTTTTTGCTATCTTATTTTCTAACCCAGGCAAGTTGATAATATAATGTTTAACTGACAAAGCTTAGGAAGTAAGTTCTATTTCTTAAAAATTTATTGTTTATTTCTAAAGAATCAGAACACTTCTCCAATCTACTTTTTTGGAAAAGAGAGTTTAAAGTGCAAGCTCAATTGCTTGGCCCACAATGTGGTGTCACATGGGCATAAGAGGTCAGCTGCATCAGAGCCACCAGCTACCACTCACCCTATAGCTCCTGCTGACAGCGGAGTCCCAACACCTGCAGAACCTAGCACCTTAGTGAAGTTATTTTCATCTCAGCTAGAGGTACACCATCAACTATAGAATTTA
This sequence comes from Redunca redunca, assembly GCA_006410935.1. NCBI lineage: Eukaryota > Metazoa > Chordata > Mammalia > Artiodactyla > Bovidae > Redunca > Redunca redunca. The sequence goes on along the minus strand of SJYQ01000364.1, from coordinate 199,249 downwards.
AAAGTGAGGGAGAAAAAAATGCTGCCTCCTCATATTTTGAATACCTTGTTTATACTCTCCTGAAGGCAAAAAGGTACAATAGACTTAGTTGTGCTCAAGAAGTTATTCTAGAAACAATTATTTACTGATTCTCAATGCCAAAAGAATGTCAGAAGGTAAAAAAAAAAAAAAAAAGCAGTCCATGATCTTGCAGAAGAGTTACAGCTGGAAATGCTTATATAGTTCTCACCAATCTAAAAAGAGCTCCCATTTTATCTGTGTCATGAATAAAAAGACATTGGCATCCAGCACCAGGATTATCATCTGCCTACTCAGAAAAATGATTAATTTAAGATAAATAGATGCTGGCTTCAGACACCCAGATTGTATTTCCCAGATACTGCTGTAGCAACACTCTCCACTCAGACGTTATCTAGTATTCAGAGGATGGCTCTTTCCTACTCACAAAACACAAACCATTCAAGATTTAATCTAGCTCCCTGTACAATGTGGTTGAATTTTTTTTTCCACTTTACCATCACCCCTACCAATACAAATCTCTTTTTTAACTTTTCATAGCATAAACTTCTTTTTTTCCCCCCTTTCTATTTCATTATAGAAAAATGGCTTAACTATAAAGGATGATAGTAAAAGTATGCCACTCAAAACAAATAAGTCAAGTAGAAAATACCAATCACAATCTGATCATTTAATTTTAAAATTTTGCAGAGCATGAGTATGCTCTAGTTACCCCTGAAAAGATTTTTATTCTAAAGATCCTCTTTTTAAAAGTAGACCTTATAAGTATAAAGTTGTCTTCCTTCCAAAAGGCTATTACATTTTTAAATTTCTTTAATTTAGTTTGTTAAAGGCAAAGGGGATATGTACTAGCCATTATTTTTTTTTTGATACAATACAAACATGACCTAGAACAATTTTCCTCCTTTTATGAGACATAGATCTTAGAGAATGACCTTATAAAAAATTTAAGGCTATTCTGATCCTTAAATATATCACTGAAAGCAAAGTCTAACAACTAAGGATGATCACTGAATACACATCACACTACTTGTCTTCATATCTGGAAATTCATTAAATATCACTCCCCACAATCCTGTGAGCCTTCAGTCAAGAGATGAAGCTTAAAAGTATGTTTTCTTTTTAACCATAGTGCTGTCTTACCGAAAAGTCACACACACACACACACACACACACACACACAAATGAGATATGGGTCCATGGTAATTGAAAATGGTTCCATGGTAATTAGGTATAATATTTTGTGGAATAGAGATTTAACCTGTCAAGCAATGACTAGGCCAGGCTATAGACCCCAAAAAACTGCCAGATATGAAAGTAATCTTATACCTTCAGCACTGTTTATGATGAAAACAAAGTTACCCTTCTCATCAAGTTGAAACCAAAAAGTGCAGACTATAAAATAAAATTTAATAAAAATTACCATTGTAAACAGGTATAATCACAGCAATTATAACACAAACAAAAAGTTGTTTGGCCAAAAGAGTTGATAATTCTAAGGAGTAGGTAACCCAAAGGACCTCTATATTTGATCCTAAAATTTGTGATATGATTCTGAGAATTTTGCATTTATAGTTATGTTTTAAGGCATCTTACAACAATAGCTGGATTTTTCTAAGTATATCACAACTGAACAAAAGTGGCATAGCCAATTGAAAAGTTTTGTCAGAATACAAAATAATCACACAAAAATCATAATTATTTCTACTAGCTAGATCCTATTGGGTTAGGAGTTAAGACCTTCTAGTTAGTTCAGCCAATATCTTACAAAATGTAAGCCTCAGAGCCTCTTAAGGCTGAAAGAGGCACAATATAATTATTTATCAATATTTCAGCATATAACAACACACTAAGTCCAGGATAGATTTGCCTAGGATCCCTCCAAGAATAAATACCCATATTGAAATGGTTTTTCTATGAGGTCAACAGTGGCATATATATAGCTGAGAGGTCTCTGCAGTAGAAACAAGTAAGTATAATGACAGGTGAGGGATGGACCAAAATGGCTTTTATGCATCTCCAGCAGCTGCCAACACTGAAAAATGGTGATGGAGGACCAAATGCCGACACTGCCCCCACCATCATGTTACTGAAGACTCTGGGAATTTGTCCTCCAAAGTAGTCACCTTAGTAAACTTTCATTTTCTGTAACTCACTTCACAAATAAAGTGACATTTATAATCAAATATATTAAAACAAATGATATTTAGTATCCCACAAGGCTCTGAAATGTCCAAAACTGCTATTGTTCGTATGTTTCTGAAGAAATATTAAATTTTCCTGAATAAGAATGAGCAAAAGAGCTTTGAATTCATAGGCTGGAAAGGTTGCACAATAACAAAGATTTGCTGGCTAAATTAACAAAAATCCATTTACATGTCTAGGACAGCCAATTTTTAAAAATATTTCACTATTCTTTCTTTTACTATTTACATTGTTTCTCTGGTTACTTAAAATATATATGATTACTTAGACTTGGAATAATAATACTCTCCCTTTAAAAAGAAATGCTTTTAACAGCATTAGTTTGAGTAGGCTCTAGGAGTTGGTGATGGACAGGGAAGAAGCCTGGCATGCTGAAGTCAATGGGGTTGCAAAGAGTCGGACACGACTGAGAAACTAAACTGAAGTGAATCATAATTATCTTTGTGTACAGAAAGATACTCAGATATTTTTGATACTCAAAGATCCATTACTCAGAGATTTTTGAAAAACGAAATTGTGATTTGTTGTGTTAATGTCACATGACATAGAGCGCACAGCAAGTTTAAGTAAGCCATATATCTTTGGAGTTCTTCCAAACATCAAATAACCAGAAAATAAATCTTGTAAGGGAGGAAAAGTAACAAAGCTCAGAGTTTAGTTTTATTAGCAGTCTCCAACATCTCTGTTACAAGGGATGATCCTAAAATATTTTCAAAGTATATGACACATGGATTCTATTCTCAGGCTCCACTTTACCGGCTGGACACAACAGCAAGTTAGTAAAACACAGCATTTTAGTTTTTAATAGAGAAAAACTTAGGATCACTGAAGCATAATTACCCTATAATCTTCCTCCTCTATAATTTACTATCAGATACTTTCATTCTTTACCACCAAATGTTTTGAAGAGTGGTCTACCCTTTGACCACACTGACTAACCGATCAATTGCAAACTGGTTTCTCTCAGCCACTTTATTACTTCTTTAAGGCTCCAGGAAACCTGTGATTGCCGATATCAGTAGGTCACCTCAGTCCTCAAGTTTTTTTACCTCTTTAGAATTTTATTCTACCATCTACTTTTATACCTCTGTCTTATACAGACCTTCATGGCCCTGTGTTTTCTTTGTTCTGCACCTGTAATGCTCTGCCACCTCTTTCACTGAGTCCCATTTGCCCACTTCTTAAAATTAGGTTTATGTGGTACTCTTCTCCACCTACACTGTCTCGTTTCCTTTCATTATCTCACAATCATTTTGGTTCTCATGGTTTCAACTCTTCCCTCAGTGTAGACTATCAAATTTGCATCATAATCCAAATTTCTCCAGTTCTCCAGACTCTAATTACATTTATACCTACACCTTTCTATGGCAACTCCATTTCAACATAATACATACAAACTATTTTTCTTCCAAAATTTAGGTTTCCACCTTTATCCTCCATCTCTATTATAAAAAAAAAAAAAGCATAGACTTTGTAGTTACTGACATTCAAACCCACAGAGCATCTTTATATCCTTGCATCTCTCATGTCTCATGTCCAATTAAGTCATGAAAACCTTGGTGATGACATGCATATTTCCTCCATCTCAGCAACTCCCTTAGTTGAAATTCTAGCTGTCCAAATGAGCTAAAATTTTTAAAGACCTATCTTTCCCTCAGTAATATGCCTTAGGTTAGCTATGTAAACATTTCACTTCATGTAAGATTTTTCTGGACTCCTACACTGTGTCTTGATAACTACTCCATCTTTCATCTCTATGTCTTCCTATCTTGACTCAGTCATTAGGTCCAAACACCCCTTGTTGAGCCTGATTCAGGATCCAACATTTTATGAATTCTATCCATCAGTGGGCTGATAAGTGAGCCCAAAGTCACAAGCATAACAAAACATGCATTACCTTTCATCGAACCATCACCACAGCCCTTTTTTTTTTAGTGTTAATTTCTTTTTCTAAACAGAACAATAATGTAGACAAGCTTAGAATATTATGAATATACAACACGAATATCACCACCAAATTCCACTAATTTTAACATTTGGCTAGATTTCTCTCTACTCTGGTTTCTATATTTTTAAAATAAAATTAGGATCACAGAGTACATATAATTTTGTATATTATATTCTTTACTTTAGAGAATGCCATTTTTCCCTCCACTTAAAATATTCTTCAGATGATTTCAGGGCACCATCAGTTCAGTTCAGTTCAGTCGCTCAGTCATGTCCGACTCTTTGTGACCCCGTGAATCACAGCATGCCAGGCCTCCCTGTCCATCACCAACTCCCAGAGTTCACTCAGATTAGCGTCCATTGAGTCAGTGATGCCATCCAGCCATCTCATTCTCTGTTGTCCCCTTCTCCTCCTGCCCCCAATGGTAATCCATAATTAATACATCTGTTAAATTTTCAAAGTTTTCTTTTAATCCCATAATAACCATCTTTACATTAAAATCTTTGTCAATTTTATTTCTTTATTTCTTATGACATGTATCTGGAAGACATATTACTTAATCAAAGATTATGAGTTTTTAAGCTTGTGATCTATACCATCAAATTGCTTTGCAGAAAAGCTAAATCAAAGTTTTCGACTGGCAGACAGTAGGGCACTAATTTGCCAACTGCAGAATTCTGAAAAGTGCTCTGGCTGTCTCCAGTATCCTCCACCTCTAATTCCTCTGCTCGTCACAGCCAACTTTCTAAAACACAGTTAGGATTACATGTGCTCAATCATTCTCTCCTACCTCTGAGCATGTGTCTGGGTTCTCCAAACACTGGATGCAACTTCCTTTCTTGTTGTCCACTCCCTTCTTCTGCTTACCCTCAAGTCTATGCCAGCAAATCTCCTCCAGGAGAGGCTTTTGCAAATATATAGAGTTCCATTCTACACTAATTAAATAAGAACAGGAGTCAGCTTTAAAAAAAAAAAATTTCTCCACAAGATGATTCTAATAGCCAAGGTTTAAATCACCACAAGCCAGACCATTCTGCCTTAAAGTGAAATAGACAGAGCTATTGGGAGAACCTGTCAGAAAGTCACTTTACTTTAAGCGGACCTCACTTTAAGTGGACCTCACTTAAACAGACTAACTCATTTAAGCAGACTAACTCACACCTTTTAGGGTTAGGGACCAGCAATCAACAATTTAACAAACCTGCAGGTCCTGTGGTCTGAGAACTACTCTAGTCAAGCCAGACTATTCTCATTTTCTTAATGAAGTGAAGTATGTCTTCTGTTCCCTATGTTTCAACCTCACAGTCTTTTCCAAACCTTCCCTGACCCCCATCTTTACTCCACCACCACCCACCAGACAGACAAATCACATCTTTTTGCATGCCTGGACTTGCTTATTCTTCCAGCAACATTTAATTGTTCTGGCATTTGTGTTTTCAGTGTTCATTGTTTGTCTTTAGTATTTCTTCTCTCCAGCCCTGTATTAAATGTAATTGTGTAGACTTTAAGCTCCACTAAGAGGATTGAGTTTTTCATGTGCGGGTACAATATCTAACTCATAAGAATACCTCCACACTGTCTGACATATTTTTCTACAAAGACTAGACATCTGTTAAATGCTTATACTAAATGACAAAGTATTTCTAGCCTGAATCTCCTTGATAAATAATTACCAAACACTGTTCCATAATGTTTTTGCCAAGAGAAAAAACACTCAAGAATTAAACTAGTTTCCCTTTTATTTTTTATAAATCTTAAAACACCTAAGTATTCTCTTGGTAACTAAGCTTACTCTGGTTTGCTCTGCTAAATCAAGTATGTTTTGTGTATTTAATAGTTTATGTATACCTGAACTACTGTAAAAATAAATCAACTATATACCACATGCATGTTTGCTCAGTCTTGTTCAGCTCTTTGCAACCCCAATGGACTGTAGCCTGCCAGGCTACTCTGTCCATAGAATTTTCCAGGCAAGAATACTGGAGTGGGTTGCCATTTCTTACTCTAGGGGATCTTCCCAAGCCAGGGACTAAACCCATGCCTCCTGCATTGGCAGGAAGATTCTTTACCACAGTACCACCTGGAAAGCCCAAATTAACTATGCCTCAATTAAAAAAATAATAATAAAATGCTTAGTGAAAAGTTCTACCCAAGTTGTTAGCCATTTTTTTTTTCAGACTATTGATTCTCTTACACTAAATGTATAGATGCGTCAACACATTGAGAGAAACAGTAGAAGGGATTTAGAGTGTTCTGTTTCCCAAGTACATGAGCACAAATGAAAGGTTAGAGTGGGATCAGATATTTCAGGTAGAAATCAACTTCAGATAATCCTGACATTGTAAAGTAATGAATTCAAAACACTTACACAAAGCCACTCCCCAGTTGTTTCCCTGAAGGCCATGCCCAAATACAAACTCTCTCATTAAACTTTCTAAGAAATCCCAGCCGTCCTTTCTACCTTGGTGTTCTAAAGCACAAACATTTGTCTGGTTTTATTATGTTTTTCATAGACATCTCCCACCCCGATGGACTCTAAACCCCTAAAATTAGCAACCAGGTATTTTCCACATTTGTGATTCTCACAGTGAAAATGATATTATCTGGTGCATCAAAGGTGTAGATAAATCCAAAATGAATGAGAAATTAAAGACAGTACATCAATTTTTTGGGTCACAGGTATAATGTAGGAGTTTTCCTTTCAATTGACTTTATTAAAACCATATGCTAACTTCCATTTGTAGTGGAACTTTCATGTCATAGAAGAGCAAAGAATGACCCTGTGATGATGAAAAGACAGAATAATTCATCTTCTCTTTACCTAAGGTAGACAGAGTACGGAAGCTATTGAGAGCATATTTAAATTGTGTGCAAGGTACTTGCATACCCCATACCTTAGTTTCCTCTTCTATAAATTCCAGGCAAAATTAGATGTTCTTGGGGCCTTCTCTGGTGGCTCAGATGGTAAAGAAGCCACCTGCAATGTAAGAGACCTGCACTGGATCCCCGGGTTGAGAAAATCCCCTCGAGGAGGACATGGCAACTCCAGTATTCCTGCCTGGAGAATCTCTTAGACAGAGGAGCCTGGCGGGCTACTGTCCCTGGGGTCACAAAGAGTTGGACACTGAACGACTGAGCACATCACACAGCTGTGGGAAAGAGGGCAGGGGAATAGCAATGGTATCTGGATTCTGAAAGAAGATATGGGGAAAGCTCTAAATTTTCAGCTAGAGATGAAAATTATTAATATGTGTGATTGATGAATAGAGAAGGAACATACATGCTCGGGTTGGGGACCAGACAGAATGGGGTGGTTCTTACAGTTTGCAGAGACCTCTGCCTCTGAAGTTAGAAGTATATGCCAACATTTAGTCATGAACCAAAAAAGATGTTGAAGAAATGGTAACCATGCTAATGAAAGAAATAAAAGATTAACGGCAAAAAGAATAACAAGGAGGTAAAAGATTTCTTAGGGAAAAAAAAAGCTAATTGGCAGTACTCATTTCAAAATAAACTATATTCTGCTTCTTACACCCATACAAAAGTGAAATCAAACTTGCCAAAAGGACTTTGCCAATTGTCAAAGCAAAAAATTGGCAGCTCTAATTATACTTGCTACAAATGAACAAAATGAATACTCTCCATGAATCACATTCAAAGCTGTCTAGTCTAAAATCCTGAGTAGCATCCCGATAGTTGAATAGTCTATATTTTATTATTTTTTTATAGCCTGACTTTCTTTCATGACATACTTGAGTCATCTAAAAGAAATTTTGTAAATTAAAACAATAAATTTAAAATAGTGATGGTTGAATAAAATAAAAATAAAACTAGACCAGGAATAGAAGATAAGTAGAGGTGGGAACATCATCCTGCTTTGAAGGTCAGCATCAATCCTTATCACTCTGGGAAGCCAGAAATCAGTCTCTAGGTTTCCTAACAGTAGAAGAAGAAAGGGAATATAGTTCATGATACAGCTCTCTTTATCTCTCAAGGAAATTACATTATCAGTTTTTCAGAAGGTAACATTTAAATTTTAGGTATCAAATTTAAATGAAAGAAGTGTTCACTTTTAATTCAATGTATGCTATTAGGGGGGATTCCCTAGTAGCTCAGACAGTAAAGAATCTGCCTACAATGAGGGAGACCTGAGTTCTATCCCTGGGTTGGGAAGATCCCTCGGGGAGGGTATGGCAACCCACTCCAGTATTCTTGCCTGGAGAATCCCCATAGACAGAGGAGCCTGGGGGGGCTATAGTCCATGGGGTTGCAAAGAGTCAGACATGACTGAAAAAACAAAGCACAGCACAGATATTCTTGACTAGATGCTTACATGACACAGGGTAATAACCAATTAATGGCATTTAATCTGTTCTACTTGTCTTACAAAGACAAAAGGACATTGGGAGATTGTTTCTTCAGAAACATTTGGTTCCAGAGCATAAAGGTGTGCACTGAGAAAAATAGCAGAAGTAATTTAGACTGTTCTAAAGTAAGGATATCAGCCCTGGGATTTCTTTGGAAGGAATGATGCTAAAGCTGAAACTCCAGTACTTTGGCCACCTCATGCGAAGAGTTGACTCATTGGAAAAGACTCTGATGCTGCGAGGGATTAGGGGCAGGAGGAGAAGGAGACAACAGAGGATGAGATGGCTGGATGGCATTACCGACTCTATGGACGTGAGTTTGAGTGAACTCCGGGAGATAGTGATGGACAGGGAGGCCTGGCGTGCCACAATTCATGTGGTCGCAAAGAGTCGGACATGACTGAGCAACTGAACTGAACTGAACTGAAAGTGAAAGTTTAGAAAGAAATTTTAAAGCAAAATTCTATAATCTGATATTCCATGTAGAAATCAAGTTCAGCTAATTGCATGCAAGGTACAGCGCTAATCTGTGCTTTGGTTTCCTCTTCTATAAATTGTGGACAAAAGAAGAGAAAATGTCTGGGATTTCCAGGTCCACCATCTAGCTGAGTTGCCAGTGTACTTTGGCCCTTTAATATCATTGACATTCTGATTTCCCAGGGCACCATGGAAACCAGAATAGAACACAGGGCACCTGAGAGCACCCAAGATACTGGCAGTTGCAAGAGTGATGGAGCCAGTGGGACCTCGAGGACAGGTAAAAGGGATAGGCACTTGAAGAAAGAAAGAAATGTTGACTTGCAGGGAAGAGAAAAAGATTGGTAAGAACAATAAGTCAAAAGTAACAGAATTTTTTATCTCACCCCTACAACAACAACAAAAAAGCCATTTCTGAGGTCTATTGATAGGAGTTCAAAAAAAAAAAGAACCCAAACTACCTACTTCAAAAGTTCACTGTAATTATCCAAGCAATACTATTAACTTTCACTGTACTGAGCAAAGGTTAAAGAAGCCAATTAGTAGTTAAGAGATTCCCAGATTTTTAAAAATTTATTGGTCAGTTAAATGTATAAATTAAGGAATTATCATAAAAGATATCCTTTAAAAAGTTTGACCAAAAAGAATCTGTATTTACCATTATATAAATGAAAAGACATTTTAATGTAATACCAAGGCTACTGTTAGTATCAGCGGATACATTCATCTTTGTGTGTGTGTATATATGGTTCAAGATGGGGAGAAAAAATTATATAATAAAAAATAATAAAAATAATATAAACAATGATACAGTGAACTTATTCTAGATTAAGCTCTATCTTCTTCCTACCACCCAGTTTGTTGGAGAGTTTCTTCCTGTGATATGCTAGTTATCTCACTGTAAATTTTAAAACAAAATTCTGTAATTTAATTCCTGTTTCAATAGTCTCTTTTATTTCAAAGATACTATTTATTTATAATACTTGGAAGCATTTGAACAACTAAGTTTTTTTTTTGTTTGTTTTGTTTTTTTTTGGTCACAAGAAACAAAAATGAGTTTATCAGCAAAGAAGTAGCCTGGTAATGTAACTATTGTAATAAGATAAAAAACGGAATCATCTGGCAGAATAAATAAGACTCACCATGTCCTTTGGAAGCCATCCCCGAAAGACCAACAAAAAGAATTTGCCACTGGAATCTCTAATGCCACAAGTTCCACGTAGCAATTACTTGCAATTTCAGGAAGAAAAGCAAAGACTACAACTAAAGAAATTCCTTCTTCATAGGATGTTCCTAGTGGCCAGGATAACAGCAAACATAGAAAAAAAAGATATTGCTGACTACTACGAACAATTGTTTCAGTCAATTTTGAAACGTCACCTAGGAGAAGCAGTGACAGGATTGTTGCTCATATATCCTACTTCCATTCTGCATGTCCTGGAGTCCTCCAGTGGTACTTTGTACCAAATTCTTTTAGATTACCTGAGCCATAAAAAGGATGACATGGAATTTTTTATCCAAGGAATGAAGATTATAGTCATGTCCCACAATATCCCAACAAGGCTCTTTATGCAGTGGCATGTTTCAGTAATAAAAGGGCCGGTCATGTATCTAGATGATGTGACACAGACACAGTCCCTACAAGAGGTCATGACAGAATTTCTCACCCAGACACACAAACTAGCACTTCACCTGTTTAAGACTGTGAAAGTGAGCCCTAAAGGCCCAGGAGACAGTTTGCACCAAGCTGCACCTGAATTACTCCTCCCAGAACAAATAATAAAGTACTTGTGCAACTCTGCAGAATTAATGGACCCAGAAGGTTTTATAAACATGTACAATAAACCCATACATGTCACCTTAGATTCTGAAGTGGTATGGCCTGCTCCTTCCCGTTTCTAGGATGAAGAGAGATGATGTGGTCAATGTGGTCAAATCTCTTACGGAATGTATGCTACTTAAATAAAAGGAAAATACGCCTACAGTTCTCTCCTTAAAAAAGAAACAACATGGAGATCTACACAAAGGTAATAGATTAATCTTTAAAAAATATGTTGAATTAAACTTGAAAATTTATCTGGTCTAATATTAAATTCAACACATTATTTTCAGTGGTGAAGGGTTTTATTAAGGTTATAAGTTTCTCAAAGGCTTATATCATATTGATGGAAAAACTTAATTTTTTAATGAAAAATAGAGATGAAAGATGATAAACACTAGATTCAGATTCTCATTCATTCTCTCAACCATCAGTGAGAAGCTGTCACCACACAGTAATGTGTTCTAAGAGTATACTATTTCAGGGAAAAATACAACCCTTTAGTTGGTTGCAACCTAAAGTTGGAGGCAAATATGTGTAAAACAAAATATGGCATATGATATGATATGTGATTGTTATTACAGTAGCAGTATGTAGGAAAGACTGTAACAGCACAAGTGAGGGAGTAATTTCTATATGTATGATCCCTGAACTCAGAAAACAAAACCTAAACTTTCAAAATAGCTTCAAACTCTCATATTCTGGATGACATAATCAAGAACCTTGAGGCAATTACAAAGCTAAAGAACACAATAGTTTTTTGGAATGACTAGAAAATACACTGTCAGAAAGCACTGAATTCTTGTGTAACTATGGGACAGTCAGAAAGTTAATAAATATGTATTGGCAATTGGAACCAAAACCCCAAGTCAAACTACAAATTAGACAACAAAGGGTTAAGGGGTTTTGTTAGGTTCAAGTTTGTTTTCTTTGTTTGTTTCTAGTTGATAAGTTGTTTCCAACTCTTTTGCAACCCCATGTACTATAGCCCACCAAGCTCCTTTGTCAATGGGATTTTCCAGGCAAGAATATTGGAGTGGGTTGCCATTTCCTTCTCCATAGATAGCAACTAACTATATGCAATTCCTATATAACTTATTTCAAGTTCGTCTCCTCCTTCCTTTACTAAGGTTAATGCTTTTTTGCACTATTTAAAATTTTCTACTTTAAGCAATTAAACAACATAAATGTCTTACTACTTCAATGATATTTGTCCCCAGATTGCTTCAATGTTCTATGAAACAGACTTTGGACTGAATAGAGGAAATACTGTTATATCATTTTAGTTTCATTTTTTACTGTTTATTTCAGTCACTTTTTGGGAAAAAAGCCATTTCAGTACTCACCTCAGATTTGTCATATGCAGAAAATATGATAATTTGTTCCACATCAGAATCAAATTTCAGGAAAGACCATTCCTATTTTTTAATTTAGTAAAATAGATTTAGAAAAAGAATGGCATTTTTCACTTTAAGCTGAACTTGAAGTTCCTTTCATTTAAATTTAAGAACAAAAACTATATTTTAGAGGAAAAACTCTTCAAATTAAGAAAGAATACATAATTTATAAACATTTTATCAATTTGGTAAATATTAAACAACTAATATTCAGCAATGTGCTTTTTACTCTTTGAACTATATGAAGTCACCTATTAGATACTAAGTGTGTTTACTTGACAAAATGAGTTTAGAGTAAAAGCTTTCCAGGCCACACACACACACACACACACACACACACACACACAAAGAAGAAGAAGAAAGAAATAGAAGTAAAGAAAGGAAGAGAGGTAGGGAGGAAAGAAAGCGAGTAAGCTTCAGTCTTAGTCTGAATATATGTGAGGAAGAGGTTTTGAAGGGCAGATGAGCATATTTAAGAGAACAGATACAAGCAAAAGCAGGAAAGAGAAAATGAACCATAAATGTTCATTGGAGCAGATGAATCCATTTAACAGGGTAAATTTTGGGGGGGAACAATATTTTCTAAAGTGAATAGAAGTAGTTTACAAATAAAACTACATATCTGAGTATATAAAAGTACGGCACATTATATCCTCAAAAAAAAAAAAAAAGACCACTGCAATATATCTCACCCCATATGCTCTTACAATATGACCTTGAACACTTCTCATCTCATGGTGGGTTCTGAGTCCCTTCTCCTTGAAATCAGGTAGACCTTTGTGACTGCCTAGACCAACACTGCAACAGAAGTGATCCAATGTGACCTCCAAGGTCTTAAAAATGCCTTGCACTTTGCCTTGATCACTTGAATGGAACCTAAAATATGCTGTGAGCAATCCAAGCAGGTTTCTAGATAACATCCCCAGCTGAGGTTCCAGCCAATAGCCAATATCACCACTAGACATGTGACTGAGGGAACCTTTAAGTAATTCCAGACTCTAGGCTCCCAGCCAACCCTGGATTTCAAGCCAGAGCAGCTGATACCGCGTCGGGGAGCAGAGTAGAGATGGACTCTTCCCACTGGGCCCTGTTTAAACTGTAGATCTGTGAACAGCAGAAATTCTTGTGTTGACTCAATCTACCAAGTTTTGAGTGGATGTTTATAATAGCAGTCTGGAATACCAACATATAACAGGAATAATTTTATATGTATATATATGTATTTATTATATATTTGTTTATTTATATACATACATATTTATTTATTCATTCATGTATGCAACTAATATTTTGTAAATATTTACTAGGGGACCAAGCACTGTGCTAGTCACTGGGTATAGAAGCAGAAGTAATATGTGTGAAATTGTAAGGAAATTATAACCCTCATTGGGGTGAGAATTACTTCATGAGACTTCCTAGTATAGACCTTTTATTGATCCATAATACTTTCTGGTGTGAAACATACTGACAGAAACTTAATTCATCTAGTCAAAGAAAAACATAAAAAACCTGAGTCATTTTTGAAAGAAGTTATAGAAAATGTCTAAATGAAAACACTGATTTACTTAGTAGACTATTATTTTACATTTAAAGGATTTTTGAAGTATCAATTGTGAAAACTGGAAAATAAGCACAAAGTGAGTATAAATAAAACTACTTATTTGTTAAGTGAACATTTTAGAATGAGTTTATTCATATGAAAATAGTTACCTTTAGGAGAATTTAAACTCATTTCAGTGACAGCATCATTACTAAAAACATTGTGTGACTCTTTTATGACAGATAAGGAGGTTTATAAATCAAAGGGAGTTAAAATATCTTAGTGATATCCAGTTTTTGGGACCCCAAATAATATATCTTCCAATTTGACTGGTGACCTGCTTCCTTAATAGTTCAGTTGAAAAAGAATCTGCTTACAGTGCAGGAGAACCCGGTCTGATTCCTGGGTTGAGAAGATCTGCTGGAGAAGGGATAGGCTACCCACTCAAGTGTTTGTGGGCTTCCTTTGTGGCTCAACTGGTGAAGAATCTGCCTGCAACATGGGAGACCTGGGTTCAGTCCCTGCATTGGGAAGATCCCCTGGGGAAGGGAATGACTACCTACTCCAGTATTCTGGCCTGGAGAATTCCACGGAGGCTAGAGTCCATGGGGTCACAAAGAGTCAGACACGACTGAGCCACTTTCACTTAATATTCAACCTTCATTCATAGACTTGTTTTTAGATATTGAACTCCCTCTCAAAGGAACATCTGCTGACACTGAGCATATTAAAAGGGTGTGACACTGCCTCCAAGGGGAAGCACAAATAAGTTTCCAATAACAGCTGCATTGTGGATAGCCCTATAGAGCTCACCAGTATTATATCTTTAAAGGGGACAACACTCATTTAGCTGTGTCTGTTTCGGTATAATGATAAAATGCAGAAATACTGTACTCATATCTTACAAAGGTAATTTAATTTGATCAAGTCCAAAAATGTAGCTCATTAAACATTAGAAAGTCTCATAAGGTAATTTTCACCCCAATGAGGATTATAATTTCCTTACAATTACACTTTACATAAAACCAGGGCACAGAAGTTAACCTGAAAAGAAAATGAGCATTTAAATAATGAACATACAATGTTCACTGTCCATATAACAATGACTATGTAACATGTACTCATATATAGTCAAGGAACATAAGACATTTATATGGCCAGCACCATTCTAATCCATTTATTTTGATACCTATAACTTTACAACAGAGTGACAGGTTGACTTTCTTCTTGTTTCAGTGTAACCAAGGACTTTCAGAAAGATTATAGTTTTCTTGAAGGACAACTGAAATAATGTTATTCGAAAGGAAAAACCCTCCCAGGGTGAATTTTAAAATTCATACTGTCTTCATTTTAATTAAAGAAGCATCTGGATGTCTTCCTGGAGAATTATTGCTTAATACAAAGAGATTCTTACATTCTGTGACTTTATCATAACTTTAACACCACAACACATTTCAGTTCAGTGAAACCTATCTCTAGCAGAGAACTCCCCAAACTTCCATGAGGAAATGGAAATGGGACAGCTTAACACCAACTGAAAATAGCAAGTACTTTAAGGCTATTTTACAGTTGTAGTGACTTAATGTAGAATTAGAGTTCTCCCCCTTGTGGTCAGTTATGTAAATTTCCAGATTACCTGCTGATAGGATTAATACAATAAACACAGTGCATAGTTTTCAAGAAAATATAAAACCCCAAAGGTATCTGTCAAATGTCTGTTCTACCCATTCCCCCTGACCCTAAACTGTTTTGCAGAAAAAGACATTAAGCGTTTGGCTCACAGTAAGAGCAATAGTTGGTAACACTAGTCCCCTATCTCCACTGCATCACTTTAAGGAATTAACTGTAGTCAGACACTTAGTCATGGTTAGTGGTCTAGATTTGACTTTAAGTGCTAGTATGCTAGTGGTAGAATCTGATGCCAATGCAAGGGACTTAAAAGATGCACGTTCGATCCCCGGATGGGGAAGATCCCCTGGAGGAGAGCACAGCAACCCACTCCAGCATTCTTGTCTGGAGAACTCCAAGGATAGAAGAGTCTGGCAGGCTACAGGCCAGAGGATCACAAAGAGTCAGACACCACTCAAATGATTTAACACAAACACAGCTCTCTTCACTACTATGCCACACCCCTTCTGTGCTCCAGCCCTCACATAATGCCTTTTCTAAACATCCAACTGACACATCTCCATCTCCACGTGTTCTGGATAGAATTCATCATTCCTTGTCTCTATTATTCCTTCAGTCCGCTCCCTGCATTCCCCATTACTGTAAAATGGACACTCCACACAGTTGCTAAATCAGAACTTGAAAGTGAAAGCCACTCAGTTGTGTCTGATTCTTTACGACCCCAGGGACTCCAGTCCATTGAATTCTCCAGGCCAGAATACTGGAGTGGGTAGCCTTTCCCTTCTCCATGGGATCTTCCCAGCCCAGAGATCGAACCCAGGTCTCCCGCATTGCGGGCAGATTCTTTACCAGCTGAGCCACACAGAAATCCAAGAATATTAGAGTGTGTAGCCTCTCCCTTCACCAATGGATCTTCCGGACCCAGGAAACAAAATGGGGTCTCATCCATTGCAGGTGGATTCTTTACCAACTGAGCTCTCAGAGAAGCAAAAAAAAAAAAAAATCAGAATTTGAGTGTTGTCCTAATTTCCGCCCTTCCCTTTTATCTCGCTGATAGGCAATCAATCCAAGCCCCACCCATTTTTTCCCACGGTGTTTCGTGTCTGGCCTTGTTTTTGTGACATCCTTAGGGATCGCCCTCACTCCAATCTTTTCCTCCTCTCTGTCTTTCTACTCTGTGTAGTATGTCTATCAAAGTTAAAGGCAGTTTAGCAGAAGAGGTAGAGGACCACCTATGGCATTGAACTGCTGTATTGAAAGCTGGGTCTGAAAGTTTGTGGAGCTGTAATTTGCTTCTTTACCTTTTTGCGCCTCAGTTTTCTCATATACAAAGTGAGTGTGGTAAACAATACCTACATTATAAGATTGGTTATGGATACTGCATGAAATAATGGTGTAAAGATCCTAGCATACAGTTCAGTTCAGTTCAGTTCAGTCGCTCAGTCGTGTCCGACTCTTTGCGACCCCAAGAATCGCAGCACTCCAGGCCTCCCTGTCCATCACCATCTCCCAGAGTTCACTCAGACTCACGTCCATCGTGTCCGTGATGCCATCCAGCCATCTCATCCTTGGTCGTCCCCTTTTCCTCCTGCCCCCAATCCCTCCCAGCATCAGAGTCTTTTCCAATGAATCAACTCTTCGCATGAGGTGGCCAAAGTACTGGAGTTTCAGCTTCAGCATCATTCCTTCCAAAGAAATCCCAGGGTTGATCTCCTTCAGAATGGACTGGTTGGATCTCCTTGCAGTCCAAGGGACTCTCAAGAGCATACAGTAAGTAATAATAAACTTTATTCCTCTGATCACAATTCTTCAATGACTTCCGTTACATCAAGATAAAAAGCAAAATTCCAAAATGATCTCCAAAGCTTTGATTCTCTGATCTTTGCTTACCAAGTGACCCACCCTCATCTGTAACCACCATTCTCTTTCTCACACTTTGTTCGCTAATGATTTCCTAATATTTTCATGCTTTTTGTCTTTAACTTCCTTCCTCGCTTCTCTTAGCAAAATTCTGCTATTGATTAAATCTTATGTCCTCTGTGAAGCCTGGCAAATTCAAGATACTCTTTTCTGTCTTCATCGTACATGATCCTCAACCACATTTTGGCAAGTCTTCTGTCTTATTGCTGCTGTTTAATTTATATTCATTTCCCAACAACTTGTAAACAATAATCATGAGATTTTTTTATATCTGTATCTTTAGCTCCTCATTTTTAAAAGGAGTCATTAAAATATCTGCTAGAATTTCTCCATAAGGTTAATTCTACATTTATCAAAGTGGTTATGAAATTTCAATATATTAAAATATTCCTATCTGACCCACCAGGGTTTGGCCATTGGTTCATGAAGCTCTCTAAAATAGCAAGTCTAAACATGGTGACACCTTCTCTGAAATCTTCAGTTTAAGCACATAATAATTTCTTCCATCCAAATTTGGAAGGATACTAGGAATATATTCTGGAAATGATTCAGTCGAATTTTTGTTTTTATATAATACTACCAATTGAAAGAGCTCAT